>JAMKCH010026931.1:0-79723 GCA_023653785.1 Ophioderma brevispina
CACCCACAGAATTTAAATAGACAATTGTAGGGCCTACTACTGCCGTTAGATTTTTGCTTGCTTTTTAACACCATAGAATACGAGGTCTATTTTAAAGGTATAGCCTCTGTATGGTGTCAATCCTGATGTCTGCTAAGGCCCGTAGAACCGGCGGTGACACTGTGTACAAATGCCCCATAGACGATTTCGATCGATGTGATAGCGCCACCATTTTCAATAAGCCCTAATTATTTATTCATAAACGTCCCACATGACGTCAACCGGGGAATGAGTTAGCATAATAGCGCCACGCACGACTGGCGAACTATAACTTACCGATTTCATGCAAGATCAGTGGCAGTACGCACCACTCTCTTGAGCAAGTGTCCTATCCCGATTTATTTAGGAGCCCTGGTAGAACCGGTAACGTATGTGTTTGCGGGCAGCCCAAACCCCACCTCCACGTGGTACACGAATAGCCAGCTACCAGTGCCGTCCAGCACGGTTTAATGCTGAATGTATAGGCCTACCAGTTTAGTCCCAGCATGGGTTTACACAAAAGCTTGTTGGATACGAGGCTGGAGACGGTTAGTTCCCAGCGACTCGAGCTTTGGACCGAGGCCGGAACATCCTGGGTAACTAACGGGGACATATGGGTATTTTATTGACCTGATACCGAGATTGACCAGCGTTATTTCCACCAGCCACTAACTAGACGCTCGGATTTCAGCGTACTATTGAGCTTGGAGGGAAATGAGGCTTGGAGAAATCTTAGAAAACAGCGTGGTGGCTCCGTAACGTACCGTTCTGTGTTTGAGTTGCACGTTCAGACGGGACGCAGTACCACCGTGTCCACATTTCTACTTATGATAGAATTACGTAATCGAATTTTTCACCGCATTGTCGCCATTATTTTAACGTATTTACTTTGGCGCAAATAACTTACTAAGTTGAAGGCGCCATTCAACATACCAACCAACCAAACCATCAATCTGATTCTTTCCCGTTTGTAAAGCCACAGAACCTGGGAGGTTGTGGTATTGAACGTTCTGGCCTTGGAATTATTGCATTACCATGGCGAGTGAACTGTTCAAGCGCTTTCACTTGAGGGGAAGTCAATGCATGCGGTGGTTGGCGGTGCATTATTAAATTCTATTATTTCTAAGCCCGCTTGATAATGCACCCCTGATAAGCATCATGCAGCTTTAAATTGTGTCATAATGCACTCATGCATATTCAAATCGGGGCATAATGCACGCATGCATATTTAAACGTGACGTAAGCGTGCGTTCGTGACTAATTTCACGCGAAACAAAGAAAACCACTCCCGAATAATGCTCTAGTGGTTTATGTATGAGTTAAGTTCATAAGGAGGACATTATCAGAAATATGTGTCTTTGTTCAGGCTTGGTTCGCCCGTTAGTCGCTTGCAGTTCGAGCCCCCGAAGGGGGCGAGACGTGCAAGCGACTTACGGGCGAACCACGCCTGAACAAGCTCACATATTTTCTGATCATGCCCCTTACTCCTTATTCTTTAATTGACATACACGTCGAGCAAAAAGAAAGCTAACCTTAAGAATATGTTAAATAATGCGTTTCCATACATTTTCATGATACTTAGCTATGATTTTTAATTCATTTTTACAAATAAAAACACGTTATAAAGCCCACGTGTTCTTATATGGTCGTTGTAAAAGTCTAGTCTTTATTAGGATCATTCCAATAGGGTGTACAATACTGAGTCGAGCTTTTGAGAAGGGATAATCGGATTTCATCAAAGGTTCAAACCTCAATTGAAATAAGGCAATCAAATAAAGCTGGAAGAGCTTTATAATGCTACGCCTCAACGACTTTGTTTTGTAATCAGCTAAGTATTTTGTAATCACCTGCAGCATAACATTTCCTAATGTAAGGAGTGTACCAGTCAGTGGTTTGTTGGGACAAATTTGGTTCGTTGTCGGTCTTTGATTTGGAAGACGATTTTGATGATGAATACTTACTAATTTAGCAATCAGACAAAAACCAATGAAATCGTTTTGTGGAGACGTGAAAAGCAAAGGTAAGGTCGTATAACTTGAACTGTGTCTTTTTAATATAACATCTCTTCTTTTGTATGAATTGATATAATTTAAGCATAATTTGCAAATCCGCGCTCATTATGGATGGATTCACCTTTGACCAGTAACCATGTCATTCGTTGACACTACAGATTTTTAATTTTGAATACAGTCCTGCTGGACACATGCACATATCACTTAAGTATACAACGTGGCAATTCAGTTTGACAAATTCTTTTGTGTTTTTCTCCCCTCGTTGCTATGTATTCTAATTGCAAATTTATATATTTAGCATATGCAGATTTTCACGCCCATTTTTGGTGTCCCTAACATTAATATTCTAAATTTTATTCCAGAATATTGAGAGTAATCATTCTCTGGAATTGACATTTGACCCGTAAAAATCTACCATTCTATACGACACTCAGAATTTTTTTTTAATACAGTCCTGCTTGTTTACACACATATTACGGTATCGCTGTGGCTTCAGCCTGACAACTTTAGAGTTTTGTCTCATTTCGTTTCCTATCTGTTTTTTGATTAAAAACAGATGGTATGATCATGGCAAGGTGTCCATAATGCGATTATAATTTAAAAAAAAATCCCCCCTACCCCCTAAGATTCTTGGAGATTTAGGTCCGAAATCCATGCTCCAGGAGCATATATTTTCAACTCTTCTCATAGGGCAGATATTCATTATATGTGTGCACTTTTTCCCGTTAATGTTTATATTGAAACTTTACAAAAGAACGACTTTCAGCCGGCTCGGATTGCGTGCGTGTGTCTGTGGGCGCTCGTCTTGTTATATAAAGGAGGTCGTGGGTTCGAATCCCACTCCAGGAACAAAATTTTAGTTTGTGATTTTATTGTATTTTAGAGTTGGAGATTGGAATCATAAAAACATCAGAGTTGTGGATTGAAGCAGAAAAATATTAAATACCTACCTTATGAGATAATAAGACTGGTCATGGTCCGGGAGCCATGATTTCTGGCCAGAATCTCCGACGTGCACCCCCTAAGCAATGGCAGACGGTATTCTACACCGATTCCTATAGTGTTTCTAGACTGACTGTTGTATTTCTTTCGTTCAAAGTTCGATGCCCAGACCTTTATTTTTTTGATAATGTGTCAGCTACTGACACTTATCAAAAAAACAAAAGTTTTGATAATGTGGTCAGTAGCTAACGAACGAAACTGTAACACAAGAAATACATTTTTGGGGATAATCTATGAATAGAAAGGGCTAGACGGACTGGACAATAACCGTGTATCCAATGGGTGCACTGAGCCTGTTTCGTTTCGTCGAGAAAAATAAGCCGAATGGAGATCTATTTTTACTGTTGTTTTCTTTCTTTCTGTACAATTTTCAGTTGGAAAATATACCTTATGAGAATCGTACAGACATATCCTAGTACCGGAAACCTTTTACGTCGTTTTTTTACATTGTGGTCGGCACGGTGATTCGTAAATGTTGACATTGCAAAAGATTGATAATGACTCGTCTGACATGCCCGAAATTCAGTATGACTCCGTTGTACTAGCCTGATCCTTCACTCTAAAGTTGTTCCTGCACTCTTTCGGGAAGATCACACTATGTCTCAATCATGATTACTCTTCGAAACAGGAGAATTACAGCACCTCATTGCAGAGAGAAGATCGACACCGTTATGGCAGTGAACTTTCTTGAGCAAAGATTAGGAATAGGCTGCACCGACAGCTCTTTTGAAGGCAATAGGACCTACCCGGAAGCCTGCGATGACTTACCTTCACAGAAGGCCCGGCTACGTGGTGTAGATAACACCGTGCGTCAGTGAACTTGAAACAGGGAGGAAGTTATTCAGCGATGAAGCAAGATTTTGCTTGAAAAGTTCGACGGCAGCGAGGAGAACGAATGGGATGCCATTACCACTAGGACAGAGTGGAAGGCTTGTATTAAGCAGCAATTGAGGGGAGATGCAAGGGTAGTCGCAGCAAAACTCGCTTTAGGGTAAGTTTAATATCTCATGTTTGTTTTGTTCATGCCAAAAGCCAAAACTTTTTGTTTTAATGTCTAAGTCTAGGCCCCCAAAAAAAAAAGTTTGATTGTCCTCATCCGACCGACCCTAATTTGGAAATCAGGAAAAAGGTGTGTTTGTTTCCTTTACTGGACAAAAGAATACCGACCCTAATTTGAAAATTCCTGAAAAGTTTTTTTTTTTCAATTTTAACTTTATGAAATGTAAAAAAGGATGATGTTTAAACAGTTTCTTAGCATGTTAGTTGGGTTTCATACTGTACAAAGATGCATTTTTGAATCAAACTGATTTTAGTGTTGATGAACTATTGATACAAACAACATGTTTCAATACAGTTTTGCTTTGCAAAAAAAAAAGTTTTTCCGAACGACCGACCCAAAACTCTAAAAAGTCATCTAATGGACAATCAAACATTTTTTTTTTTGGCCCTCACTGACGATCATAGTGGGTTGTGTTGTGAATTGGAACCCAGATATGGCACATTTCCTTCCTGAACCTCCTGCCTCCACCTTTTAAGGCAATATCTCCGCTCTAAAACCGGGTGTAACAGGCCCGTACACAGGGGTGCGGGGGTGCGGGGGCCGCACCCCCAAATTCCCTACAAAAGGGGAAAAAGGTCCATTTGCTGTATTTTGATAAAAAGATCAAAAAAGTGAGAGATATTTGACAAGAAAGTCCGCTTTTCGCCATAGCCCGGGCTCCAAAGACACCGGAATAAAGCGTGTAAAAACTAATGTTTGTAGGGACTATGAGTCCCGAGGACCAATCCTGCCACACCGATTTATTTGAATATGAAAGCCACGAAATGGTTGATAGCGATAAAATGTTTTATTCTCATACCTAGAAAATTTTCTCCATATAATGAGACAAATAATTATCAGCAACGAATCCAGATAAGAAACACTAAAGTAAACATCTGAAAATGTTTAAATCGTAACATGACTATCTAAACACTAGATTTGTCAAAGTGCACAACATGAAGTCACATTCACTTTTTCGTTTAGATAATATTATGCAGCAAAGGAAGCAGTTGAATATAGGCAGCAAAGGTTTTACCGTTTATAACAATCCTGTCTTTCACACACGCATGATAGAAGTTATTTTTAAATGTGTAATATTTTGAATGGGAACGTAAAGTGTGTGTGAACCCTGCAATTATACGAAATCAATTACAAAAAGAAAAATCGGAAAAGTACTCATAAAACTCATATTTGGTAGTAACAAAATGTTAACATTTATTCCGATAAGTCGTTGGTTTTCATAAGGAAACCATCGAATTATGCGTCGCTAAATTGAATCAATCACCCGTGCCAGCAATTTAAATCTATATAATATCAGGCTATCTCAAGGTGAGTGACCAAATCGACAACCTCGTCCGCCACTTTACCCTATCCCAATTGAGAATTCGGTATCAGAAGAAGTTCATATCTTTCCTCATTACCTCTCTTTAAAGGGGGATGGCCAGATTTAAGGATATGAAGTTTTCACTCCAAAACCCCATCTGTAAAGTTTCGCGCCGATATTTCAATCCGTTTTGATGCGAGAGCTAAAAAAGCGTGATTTTGTAAGCCCCATAGAGTACTGTGTAAAATTAATATTGGTCGACTAAAATGGGGCACATTTTCGCTCGTAACTTCCAAACCAAACATCCTTTGGCTCTAAGATTTCACAGGGTAAATGAGAAAATAGTAGCTTTCTTCTGATACCAAAATGTTGACCACTTCCGGTAAAATCTGGGGCTTCTGGGGACGAGGCTATCAGCGATCGGGCCATTGACCTTTAAACACGAAATTTTAGTTACATACAACATAGCAGCTATTTTTGTCTGCACAGAGATGAAACTATACTCGATTCATCTGATATGTGACCCCCTACCATTCTTGCGGAGGTGAAAAATTCAATGAGGCGCAGGGACTTCTGTTAATCATGTTATTGTGAGGAATGTTAAAGCCTGAATACACCATAGTGCGTTTCCATACATGAATGAAATTGTATTTAGTGGCAGCTGAGTGAGTTAAATGCCCGGAGTGTCCTCCAAGATTATCCGGTGTGGCACGTGCATTTGAATTCTTTCATTTTCCCTCTCCGGCTTAATTGAATAGGTCCAAAACTCCAGGGGGACGAACGTATCACGCGAATCGACTATAATGTAGCTCTGTCGCATAGAACAAACCATATTCTTCGCAGTTTCTTTATGATAGATCATGAATGCAGTTACATTGTATAAAGCCGATCAAATTGATCAAGGTCTTATCTTTAATATGATGTCTCTCCTTCACAAGAATATTACCTGGAAACGCGACTGATTAAAAATGCTGCTATGCTGTTTGGATAGAAGAATAAAAATGTCTATAAAAGTGACCCATAGAGTAGTGTGTGTGTGCAAGCGCTAGTCGACCACAATTACAACCATTTTTGTTCATAACACCAAAGAAACATTTCAGAGGCATTAATGCCACAAAGGTAATGACAAAAAAAACGACCTTTTTCTGATAACAAAATTTCAATTGGGATGGGGCAAGTCTGGGGACGAGGTTGTCGATCGAGTCACTCACCTTTAATTTTATATGGCACTATATAAATTTCTACATTTTTAATTGTTAAAAACTGTCGCTTCATTCTTGAAAAATGGATAAAATTCTCCGAACATGCGTGGAAAGTCACAATGTTAGAACTTTTTCGAATGAAAATCCCCTTGCAATACAATACTGGTTTTATTATTTCTGAACATCTAAAAGATGGTAATTTCTAACCGCTAATGGAAACTCTAAGACTTCAGATAGATTTGACAGATGGATAATTCAGAAAAAGTCCATTTAATATCTCATAATGGTTAGTACTTCAGGCAATGTAGAAATTTTATTCAATAAATCTCGTGCAGATTGCAATAGCTTGCAATATAATTTATTTTACCATAATACATGTATATGAGGAGCCTAGAGCAACATACTAAAAATTGGACAAATTGTAGTGCTGAGGATACTGTTAAGTGAGGGGGCGATTAACATTGGGGTAAATTTGAAATCGGGTATAGGATTGTGTTAAATGCACATTAATGTATTAAAACGGTTAAAAGTACACTGGTATAGCCATATTACGGTTCAAGGTCATCATTATAGAATGCTCAGATTTTGTTGGTGTACATTGAACACAATTTTAAATTTACTCCTGTGCTAATCTTCCGCATTATATTTTAGACAATATTACAAGTCAATATATCCGTTCCACTAGTTAAAGAGACACGAGATTTCCGGAAAGTGCGCTACCAATGTATTAAATCACACATGAAGTGATTAAAGGTGCTTGTTGCGATTTATGTGTATTGTGTTCTCTACTTGATATGAGAGCCTGGCACTTGCACATACACCCCATCAAGTACCGTGGGAAACAAACTTGCGGTTTTGATGGTAGACGCAATAATGCATGTTGCAAAGCCCTATTCAATACTGTGCTAATATTGATGGCTAACCACTAAAACGGCGGTTTTTTGTTTATATCTTGGGAATGAAATGGATTTGAGGGCTCAAATTTCAGGACGAGAATGAGAAAAATATGCCCTTTCATCCGATATCAAAATCGATAATACTTCCGGGTAAATCAGGGGGGGGTCCCAAAGACGATCGGAACGCGCACCTTAAAGCCGGAAACGCCGTCTTTATAATAAAAGATGATTTAGTTTTTCTGTAGTGCACGACAGAAAATCACAGCATGCTTCTCTGTGGAGGCCTATAGGAGAGCAGTCAAGTTCAACACGTAGTTTTTGGTTTCATTTTCTATTGTTTGTCCAATAAATCTTCAAAACCTTCTCTGTAGGTGCCCTACAACCAATCAAGTACAAATTTAGAGCTATTTGTAATCTCCTAGTAACACCTGATGTTCAGAATTTCATAATCAGCACCCTGCCATACATCTGAATCAACGAATGTGTGGCACGGTGTAGTCTGCATGTGTCACGGTGTAGTCTGCATGTGTCACAGACTGCGAAAGATATTATCTAAATTGATACTGCGTGAGAGACTAACGTTTTTAAATCAAAACTTAATCTCAAATATCTCGGAAAAACAAAGGGTTCTATGGATGCTTTTGCATCAGAGTGTCAGATTTTTTTTTCTTACAAGAACATACCTCAACTGGTGTCTAAACCCATTGAGAAATTGAACATTTCTATCGGTAGTTTTTACACACAATCTCTTTGGGTTCTGACGAGCAACAAACATTTTTCCACGATGCTGTCACTTGGCTGGCTAATACGTCGTCAGTACTCAAACTTTCCTCACCGCTGTAACAGACGGCAATACTACGACCAGTATATTCCGGCCCTTGTACTCTGTTGTTCAAGTTCATTTCAACATAAAGCCCTCCCTTATTCTTTTTGTTCCGTTGATTTCTGTAAACTAAATAGTTGAAACCGACGTTTAGCATGCGTATCATACTGGGGGGTTTTTTTTTGCAATGCATTTAGGTGTTGGGAGGAGATTAGTTCCGCTGGCACTCATAGTCCACCTACTACGATAAAGAATAGTGCACTACAATCGTTCACTCTTCACGCACATTAGTTTCACGTTTTATTCCGTAGTTGTCGTCTCTGGAGTCTGGAATATGGCTCCGGGGGACCATTATCTCTTTTTACACCGGTGCCACGAACTGGAGAATCTATAGTATGGCGTTTCTCATTTAGTAGACTGGAATGTGGAATGCTGATTGGTAATGTACCAATTAATATTTTCCCGTATTATCAGAGTAATTTCATTACTCACTGGATATATGAGCCCGTATTACGTAATGCTACACCAAGATCAAGTCCCTACTTTGCATGCATTAAAATCTATAGATGTATAATGCATATTGTGCATCTGTGGAAGAGACGTTTTGGTCCAGCTCCTCTGAGAGCACAAGCCAAATGGCCTTTTTGGTAAACACATTGGTGTGACTGCTGATGGCAATCCCAAACAATATTTCAACTTGATAACATTTTCCCTACATTATTTATGTACAAAAACATTTTTAAAGTTCCCCTGTGTGTTTGGAGGACTAGTGACCATGTGAGGTCTGTAAGAGGTAAGTTAGGGTGTTTTCCCTAGCTACGTGCCAGGTATCATAGAATTCTACTCTCACCGACTCTGTGCACTGCATAGACAAGACTTCTTACCTAACACTTTTTAATTTTACATACACTACGGATCACTTGTGGCCATGGAACATCTTCGTCTAGGACTGCCTTGTTAGGAATTGGGGAAAATGTATGTATCAGACAATGATGACTGAGTTTGTGTTACTGGGCAGTTGTCCAACTTGTTGATTGTAACATTGTAGGCCTCCGTAGAAACAGGCCTAGACTAGGGTGGCCTAGTCACAGTCTGAGCTTTCTGGTTTCTGTACTTAGACTGTAATGTAGGTTGTAGCTGTGCTTAATCCAGATTGTAAATAAAAATTAATCGCTTTAGGCTTACTAAATCAAATGTCTACTAAATGATAAATCGTTACCCACTGTTGTCTCACGCAATACGGAAAAAATATTTTTTTCCATATCACATTTTTCGGTAGAGCTCATGTAATATTGGAAACAAAACCATAATATTTTTCCGTAGGCGTGAACATGGGATACGAATAGTATCAGATGACACATTGTTTGTTTTTGGATGCAGCCAGCCGCAGCCAGTAAACCAATCAAAAGGCGCTCCGATCGTGTCTATGATTTCTTTTTCTTTCTCAATAAGAAAACTCTAACGGTGTATAGAAAGTGGTTAATGGGCTTGGAGAGGTTGGTTTTATATAGTGCGGGTCTGCGGGGTAGGGGAGTGCCGTGCGGTATTTCTCACCGGATATAACACCATACTATAGATTTCCACAGTCCATCTGTTCATTGTGCTCTCCATAGTGTGCTGCGCTATACCCAATAGCTTCACTTCAGATAAAGTGAAATATAAGATTAGAAGAGATTTATGTCATGCAAATGTAAACTATGAAGCTTGCTTTATTGAAAGTGAAAGTCAAAACTGAGTATTATACAGGGCTCACACATCAATCGATGATTTTGTTCGAGATATTTATCCCATCTTTGAAATCATTAACTCAGAAAATAAGCAATGTTATATTATGGGCGACTTTAACATCTTTTAAAGGCTGAAAGTCATAGGCCGACGCATGAATACCTTGAAGTTATATACCTTCAATCTACAAACCAACTAGAATTACTGAATCTACAGCAACAATTATTGATAATGAACTAACTAATGATGAAAATATAATTAAAACCCTCAATTTTGGTAACTGACCTAACTGACCATTTTCCAACTTTGACGACCAATCCCGACAATACTAATTTTTGACTATCGGAAAGATTTATGTATAAGAGAAATCATTCTAATAAAAATATTACTAAATTAAAACAAAGCTTTCGGAGGTCAAACTCTCCCAGCAATGAACGACTTTAAAAATTTAAAACCTTTAGAAATAACCTGAATATGCTCATTCGCAAATCAAAACGTACATATTTTTTCTCAAAATTTAAAAATGTTAAAAATGATATTGATGTATAGATATATCATTAACGATCTGCCTCCATCTTTTAATCAGCTTTAATAACTATTTTAAGAAACGTTCTAATGTTCACAACTATTCGACAATACACAGAAATCACTATATCTTAACCAGAACAAGAAGACATTTTTGCGGATCATTATGTTCGTATAGAGGTCCCCGTCTTGGATTCCCTAGAAATTCTCTCAAAACCTTGTAATAATCTCTAAACATTTCCGTTATCAATTTCAAGTAAAAATTAATTAATTTACTTTTCAATTTTGATTTTCTTTTGAGCACTGGCCATTGTCATTGTCTAGTAGTTATGTCATGTGTGTTGGTGTGTGTTGTGTGGTGTGTGTGGGTAGTGTGTGTGTGTGTGTGGGTGTCTGTCCCTGTCACGGGGGAGGCCTATTGACGGGCCTTTTTGGCCTCCCCGGCCTTTTCCTCCGCATAAACATAATTGTTTTTTTTTTAAAGTTTATGGTTCCATCATACACACTGGTCATAAAAAGCCACAAGACAAGTAAATGCAATGCATCACCCCACTCCTCTTATTAATTTGGCAGTAACCAATATAAATGTGAGAAAAACAGAGAAATAGTGTTGTCCATTACGCGAGATATCCGTAACTAAGTTTGTCCCAGTAACAAGTACGAACGGTATCCAAAAGGTACACATACAACATGGATTTCTGTATGGATTTTATTATCCATTATCCAGGTAAAACAATACAACAGGATTTCTGTATCCCGGTAACAAATACAACATAGATTAACGTTCCCGGTAACAAGTCCAGACGTTTTCCCGGTAACAACTACGCCAGGTATTTTCTGTGTCTATCACCATATTGTTCTCCCTCAAAACTTCACGTTTAAACTGCATAACCACAATTGCGGTATTCCAAAATTCCGGTAACCAATACAACGGAATCTTGCTCAGTGTAAAAAGTATGATAACAGCCTGAGCTCAACGGGTATCGCGGTAGGGATTTTCTTTGTCTATCACCATATTGCTTTCCCTCAAAACTTCACGTTAAACTGCTTTGACCTTTGATCCAATTACCGGTAATCATCAACAAGTAATCTCTCGTGTAAAACAATGAATCATACAGTCCTGATCTCCACTTACCTATTTCTTTTCTCAACTTCTGAGAATAAATTACCGAATTTATGATTTCCCGGCTGGTGCAGCCGTTCGCAACATGTTCTTCGATCAAGTTTTAACGATTGAAACAGCTCAAGCGCCATTCTGGGAAACAAGTGTAAAATTGTGTGACAAAATGCCCTCAATTTGCAAAGCCATGTTTTGTCCCCCTAGAGGACCAATTTTCGGCTAAAAAACACAATACCCGTGAAACCCAAGCCGTGCATCGCCGTATTACTCAAAATGGAAATCACAAAATGCCAACCTGAACCAATGGTTTTACCCTTACTGGAGAAAATCCATAAAGCGGTAAAGGATAAACCCATTCACTCGTTTTGGGTGAAAATGTAATAACCAGAACGTCATCTAGCGAAAAATTAGGGGGGGTGGGAGGGCTTACAAATTTTGCCTACCGCTGAAAAGATATGGCTGATCAGATCTTGTGATACAAAACAGCGCGCATGCGCAAGGTGGAAAGGTGACCAGCAGGCGATTTAAAATGGTTAAACCTTGCCATTCGGCCTCATTAATCCTTATTACATCATACACAACTGGTCATAAAGCCACAAGACAGAACTGCCATTGATCCACCCACTCCATCTTAATTGCGGCAGTACCCATATAATGTGAGAAAAAACAGGTAAAGATTCTCCATTAACGTAGATATCGTAACTAAGTTTCCCCATTAACAGTACAAGCACGGGTATCCATCACAGGTAACACATACAACATGATTTTCTGTATGGATTTTCTGTATCCAGTTATCCAGGTACCAATACAAAATGGATTTCTGTATCCCTGTAACAAGTACCACGTGAGATATAACTTTCCCGGGTAACAAGTACACACGGTATCCCTAACAACACAGCGGGATTTTTCTGTGTCTAGCACCATATTGTTTCTCTCAAAACTTCACGTTTACACTGCATAAACAATTTGCGGTATTTCAAAATTCCACTTAACAATAACAACAGGAACTCTCAGTGTAAAGTATGAATACATAGCCTGAGCTCACGGGGTATCACGGTAAGGAGATTTTACATGTGTCTATCACCATATTGCTGTCTCAAAACTTCACGTTTAAACTGCTTTGACACATTTGAGATATTGGGAGCCAAATTACCGGTAACCATCCAACAGTTATCTCTCAGTGTAAAACAATGATACCACCTGAGCTCCACTTACCTATTCTTCAACTTCTTGGAATAACATATACCGACTTTAGGATTTCCCGGCTGGTGCAGCCGTTCGCAACATGTTTCAGTTTGAAACGAAATTGTAAAAATCTCAAGCGGCAACCGGGCCATTAATGGTCCGACCATTAATGGTCGGACCACTCCACCAGCGGCGAGAAGATTATCACTATGTTGATAAATGACTGGGTCGAGACAAGCAGCAATTTTATTTTTTTTAATCATTATTTATCTATTTATTATTCCTTTATTATTTATTGGTTAAAAAAGCATTTTTTTGTTTGTTTGGTTGTTGTTGTTATTTTTTATTTATTTTTTATTATTACTTTTTTTTTTTTATTTCCTTTTTTTATTTTTTTTTATTATTTATTTATTAATTATTATTATTATTTTTATTATTAATTTATATTTTTATTATTATTATTACACATCAGCTCCTAGATCACGACTAAAATAAACCTGCTGCCTTACCACACCGGGGCAAGCGAAAAATGATTTTGCCAGTTTGTGATGAGCCTAACTTAGAATAACAAACATGACCACAACATAACATAAGTACATTCACCATCACATACCACGGTATAACACATGATGACCCATACATACTAAATGACATAAATCTATGAAATATGACTTGAAAGTAGCGAACTTATAAGTAAGTATGACCTTTCAACCCAGGGCTCAGCTTGAATTAGCTTTTAGTTTTGTGAGCTCTTGTAGTTTGGAGTTTAGAGGCGTTAGGTTAGTGCGGCTCTATTATTTGACCTCTAAGTTAAGATATAGAATTACCGCACGAATTCAAAGCGTTGGCTGCTCTTGCGTGCGGCCGGCAACGAAGTATAGCCAATTGTTTATTATTTTTTCCTCATCTAACCCTTACAAGGACATTTATGTTCACTGGGCATATCAATCAGCGATTTAAATGGCACGTAATGATCCAAAATAAGCTAGCCTAGGTTATTGCTCACCTAGGCGTCCTCCCAAATGACCTGCATATATTTGGAGATACAACACAAATGCCACTGATAAGGTGTTATATTGATATTTACACAGAATTGCACCGCCGCCAGCGTGCAAAGAGGTAATATTAAGTAATTAAAAGCTGATATGCTATATACCTTGCGGTCTTCTGATAGTATTTAAACAAATGTCCTAATGCCCCCTGTAATGGCTATAGCTCAGTGCACGCTTTTGCAGAGTGAGCAAGCAACCTTTCCCCCTTGCCAAAATTGAGTGTCGATGTGTGAGAGGCAGTGTGTTTTTCTAAAGAAATGCGGTTATGCGGTTCTGGTAAGGCATTAAGTTTCCTACTCTATAAGAATCCCACACAACCAAAACCTCCTAAGGGAAGGGTTGGTCGATAGTGACTCCTATAAATTCAAACTCATTAAGATAAAACCTAATAAAAATTAGAACCCCAAAGAGATAAACAAATGGCAATTAACGTAACGCTGGCTTCATGTACACGCTATCCAGCCTGCATCACCAATGACGTGGAAGGAAAAGGTTGACCCCAACCTAACACATAATACCCTGAGG
The DNA here is from genome assembly GCA_023653785.1 of Ophioderma brevispina. Classification (NCBI taxonomy): domain Eukaryota; kingdom Metazoa; phylum Echinodermata; class Ophiuroidea; order Amphilepidida; family Ophiodermatidae; genus Ophioderma; species Ophioderma brevispina. The sequence goes on from JAMKCH010026931.1 coordinate 14,449, forward strand.
CCAAGTGGAGTCATTCTATCTAGCATAAGTGACATGGCCATGATTGATGGTACCAATTGCCTTAGTGAGGTCCAAATAACCCTTAGAGAGGACCACATATACCCCAGCATTTGCGATTGATAACTTGAAATAACACTTTAGTAACATTTTTTTGTGAACCACATTGCTAATTGCCATTACTCAAGGTAAAGAAGTGTGTGTTTACGACGGTAATCCAATACAACGAGTATATATATTGGAACTTACTGTGTTTTCAAGATATAAATTTATTATTATTATTTATTTATTTATTTTTTTTTTTTATTTATTTATACAAGTTTAATATGCAATGCTCTGAAACAAGGACGCACAAATTCTCTGAAAATCCGGCAGAACAGAATAGGCCGTTAGCTGTTTGTAAATTATGGAGGACAACCCGATTGAAGTTTAAACGCTTTTCATCGTGACAAAATGGCCTGCACCCCAAAACACCCATCTGTAAGCTTTACGACGACAACTTCAATCCGCTTGAAACGTGAACGAGCCTTATAGAGACTTGTAAATTTAATATTGGGCGACGAAACTCAACTTCCAACAACACCCTTAGAACCAAAGATTTTTCATAGTGGAAATGAGAAAATGGTTACTCTTGCCGATACCTCAATGCTCCCAAGCAAAACTGGGGTTGGAAATGAGGCCTGCTAAGCGATTCGGCCATGGACCTTTCACACTTAAGTGCCCCCGGGGGGTTCTATAGTACCCAACATTGTGATTTTTTTGGGCGATTTTCTCGGTTACGCAAGCAATTTTTCAAGGAGTTTTTTTTTTGCTAATGTCTGCTTAGGATAACCCTTCTCCTGATCAAAAAAATTTTAAATCCGAAAAACCGCCCACGGCTTCATTAGAATAATTAGGTTGGCGTCCACTAGGAGCCCCCCCCCCCCCCCTTTGGGCACGAACGGAAGTGAAAAACAAATCAGATATTTTTTACTAATTAAAAAATTAAGTAATTAATCTGGTGATTTATTTGCTTAGATATATACCTTAGGAGGTAATTCATAATAATTTATAATTACTAAATCAAAACCTTTTCTCTGCTGACAGCCATCATTTTTATTTTGTCATGCCGTCTCTTACTGTGTAAGTCTATGGGAAAAATAAGGCACTTTTTTATTTTTTTGAAGTTTTTCTGAGAAAAGATAACAAGATGGTATCAATTTGGCTATATTTTGCAATGATATTTTACTTGGTTTTCTAAGAGAGATATAAATGAATTATTTTTGGTTCAAAACCTTATATTGGAGTTGCTGAGGATGGACATGTGCGACCCACTCTGTTTCGAAGAGTGACAATTTCAACTTGGGCCTAGGTCATAGGTCAAATGTCGTTTTTCATTTTATGTGGGTATGTGTCTTACGTGACCCCCCATTTATTTGTGTTGTGTCATATCAAACTCCCACGGGAAAGTTGTTTATGTCTTGTTGGGTCCCTAGGAACCCCCCCCCCGCCCCCCCCCACTTGTTCACTAAAGGAAGGTTTTTTTAGCTTGGGGCACTTAATGTTAAGTTAAACAGGTACCGAAATAATGAGTGACACGAGTGAATGATGTATTGCTGAAGGAATGCATAACCTTAGCCGCTTATTTATTTATTTTTTTATTTTATATTTCTTTTTTTTTTTTTAATTTATTTTATTTATTTTTTTCATGGCCTAAATGCCATCCCTGACTTATCGATACTTAAGACCTTCCTGTACATTCGCTCGCAAACGAGAGGTATCTAACAGCTCCTGTGTTGGCAACTGGTATTTGTTTAACCTGATTCGGCCTACGCTTTCGAAGAAGTTGTTAAAACCTACTTGGAATTTGCTAGAAACCATTTATAATTTGCACCCTTTACTTCCTTATTACTATCTCTAGTTTTGGTTTTTCATTATTTAGTATTACCACCCCGGTGCCCCTTTGATGCGTACGCTTTTATCGGTTTGACTTGATTTAAAAAACATAGCTTTTTAGAGCCTCATAACACTATTTACTATGTGAGCGATATGCTAAAAATAACCAATTTAGTCGGTTTAGTTTCTTATAGCTAAGTTTCTAATTGCGTTGGTAATCCTACCTTTGTTAACCGTTCAAACTATCACTTTGGTTACCAATAGTGACTTTTGTTTAGACGTAGATTTTTTTATTCAAAATAGCAAGTGGAGTAGCGCTTTCACAGATAAAGGTGTAATACATCATACAGCTTTAGTAAGGCATTGCAGACATCCCCATATTTGAGTAGATCATTCCAATAAGCACCGACATTGCACGTTATCATTCCGGACTCCGATATTGGATATTTGATTTGTTACGTTCTTCTTACTTAATCTGTTATCGCTCTTCCTTGGTTTATTATTATTGATAAATTATTTAATTGGATGCTGACGATGCCACCGATTGACCGGACAAGCTTCACTCGCGCATTCTATTGCGATGCCAGCTTATACGGCCATTCTGCCTTGCTTTACCACGGCACGAATCTGTTGCCGATGGTGCCCATGATCGACGGGTTCGCGTTCTCTCGTTCTCGCACCTTCCTGGAATTTGCGTCATACATACACAGACTAGATCAATTTTTTCAGAAAAATTATCGTACAACCCCGAGGCATCAATCACCAGCCATCTTCCGTACATTCGTTTACATGCTTCCCACAAAGATAACTGTGAATCACAAATGTTGTCTTCCACTAATTAATATTGCTTACCTCTTTTCTTAAGGTTCGCTGTACGAACTCCATGCTATTACCTCCTGCTTTCTGCAGCTCCCATCTCTGGTCCTTGAGAGCGCTCAACGTATGTGAGAACACCACTTAACTGGCTGAGACACTATTTGGTCCTTTTGAGCCCCTTTGGGGGTGGCCATATATAGTGTCCCTCGTGCCAAGCGTAGACCGTTAGCCTGATGGCTGATGTGACTGTGCCTAAATCTTGCAAAGCAATTTCTAAGGGATTTCTCATATCACCCTTGTTCTGGGCCTGCGGTCCTTGGTGGACCGTACTAGTGGAACTGTGCACCGACGACTCATGGGATGGCTGTTGACACTTGTTTGGTTCCGTCTGTCATGGCGTTCGGATTTTCTTAAGAAGGTGCATGCTCAGGTGCAACATATACGACCCCTTGAGCTTGAGAGCAGTGGGGGATTCGGGGTTATCAAAGGAGGGGTCATCAAAAGCCGAGCCAAAACTTCGTATTATCAAACGTCACGTTGAGTTGAATTCACACTGACACCTACCGTGCTGAAATGCGACCACTTTGGTCAACAAAACACTGTGGCAATGAGAGCTCTACACGAATTACGCCTTTTGCGGATAACACACGCAGCCTCCAATTTCCTCCTCGTACCGGGGCCCACTTACCGGGATTCCCGATCCGACACATGGAGATGGTGTAACATACGACCCATGATTCCGATTTAAGCCGATTATTAGTTCAGTGTTTCCGTTGGTGGGTGTAACCTACAACCCAACGAGCTGGCTTTCACACCTGCTAGTTCTTGTACTCTGGGCATCTGGTGTTTGATTGGGTGCAATGTGCGGGGTGGCGGGCCCCACATCCGTCTTGTACACCAAGATACTTTCTACTAGTGTTTCTTGGGATGATGTGCCAGCTGCTGGTTTATCGAATGCCATGTTCCTGATCCCTGACTGTGTGCAAATTGGTCATCCACAATGGAAGAAAGATCAAGAATGGTTGCATGTACTTTGGGCTGTGGATTGACTGTATGCTGACTGCATCCTGGCTGATGGTCGGTTTGTCTACTATGAACTGATATCCTTCTCGTTTTTTTCTCGCCTCTGCCCGAGTATGTCTCCAGCTTGCTTTCCTCAGCGTCCTCTGCTACAAACACAATCACAAAGCGAAAATATCAGTTATTGAATCGATTACAGGCATTGGCAGTCATAGTTATCTGCTACTATTATTATTAATATTATATATTATTATTATTTTTATATCAATATAATCCTAACGCTAAGGCGAAATTCTTTGTTGTTATTATAGAGTTGGACGTTAGAGGGCGATTTTTTTTTGGCCTTAACGTTATCCGTGTTTCGCTTTATTACGTCAAAAGATATGACAGTAATTTATGCCAATGAGGTGATCTCATTGGCTTGAACCAATACATGAATATTAATTAATTTAGCATAATAATACAGCTCATATAGCCTAATGAATTATAAATTTTCGCCCTATGGGTTTCAAAATCTAGGATTATTATTATCATTATTATATATTATGATTATATTTTCTTATATTAATTATATTAAAAAAAAAAAAAATATTGTTATTGTTATTACTATAGCTATTGTTGCTAATGTTTATTAATTATCCTTGCTTTTATTAGAATTATTAAACGCCGCGCTCTATAACACATTCAACAAGCTTACTGCTATTTAATTTTGTTACTTTAATCTTCCCCCTCCTCCCAAACAATGTCCAAAAGAACAGGAAGTGAGGTGGTTATAGAAATATAATTCAAAGTGAAGATCAAATCAAAACGAACGTGACGGTACACAGAATAAAGAGAAAATAGAACATGAACTTAAAGTTCATAAAATAACGTATGTGGCCCTAACATTATTAAAACAAATACACAAACGAATTAAAATAAACTAGAAACAGTCACGAACCTACCCAAACTGAATAACTGAATTTATAATTGGATCGAAGAAGTGGAATTCATATACAAAACCCAGAAATTTTCAAATAAGCCTGAAAAGTGCCATATAAAAGCGAAGAAACCAGCAAATTTTGCGAAAACAAGATAAATTCACTTAAAGTATAATTACACATATAAATATAAACCAAATAAACAACAACGAAACAGAATCAATGACCCTGCGGCCAAATGAACACAAAAGGGGGAGCAAGAGCCAACACCAATATGAATTAATTTATTAAAAAAAGAAAAAACCTAAAAAATTAAAAAAAAAAAAAAAAAAAAAAAAAAAAAACCTATTTATAAAAAATTTCATTTCCTACCATCCCACCAAAAGGCCTCCGATACTGACAACGCATCACCTAAGAGGTCATACATACACCCAAACATATCCTTGCCTTGCCTCAATGAACCATGATTGCATTACAACATCCCGGCCTTTGAGAACGAAGCCAAAACACGGGTACATTCACAAACCGCAAGTAACCCTATGCGTGCTATGCGTGCTGAATACCACCAATTCCTTGTTCATTCAACTTCGCGAACTAACTTGGCACAGTATTGCATAGTAGTGCTAGTGACGTAAAGTGCCCCTATAATAAATAGCCTGATAAAAGGGAAACACAAAGAAGGAACCACATTGCAAAGCAGCTGAAATGCTGCCTTTAGGAGCTATCCCACCCGGGCCCTTAATAGTAAAACCCTAAACGAAGAAACCAATATGGGATAATTATGTGAAAACATAAAAAGAAAGAAAAACAAGCATGCGTGGGAGAAAAGGATGATTACTCCTGTGGCGGGCCGTGGCGTTATGTTAAACAGCTCATGATTGAATTACTTATCTTTGGCCGATACCTCAATGCCCCGCAAAATGGGGTTTCTGAATGAGGCTGCTAGCGGATTCGGCCATGCCGTTTTAACACTAAGTGCCCAGGGGGTTCCAACTAGTAACCCAACATTTGATTTTTTGGCGATTTCCTCGGGTACGCCAATCAAATTTTTCAAGGAGTTTGTTGCTAATTGTCTGATTTTATGAATCGCTTACTCCTGATACAAAAAAATTTTAAAATCCGCCCACGGCTTCAAATTATAATATTAGGTTGGGTCCCTAGGAACCCCCCCCCCTTTGGCACTAACGGAAGTGAAAAAATCAAGATATTTACTAATTAAAAATATAGTAAAGTAATTAACTCTTGGGATTTATTTGCCTTAGATTATCCTTAGGATGTAATTAATTATAATTAATAATACTTAAATCAAAAACTTTTATATGCTGACAGCACATTTTAATTTTGTCAAGCCGTGCTCTTAACTGTGTAAGTCTATGGGAAAAATAAGGCATTTTGAAGTTTTCTGAGAAAAATACAAGAATGGTATAACATTTGGCTATATTTTGGCAAATGATTATTTTATTGGTTATTCTAGAGTAGATATAATGAATTATTTTGGTTCAAACAACCTTATTATTGGAGTTGCTGAGGATGGAATGTGCGAACCCACTCTGTTTCGAAGATTGACATTTCAATTGGCCATAGGTCATAGGTCAAAGGTCGAATTTTCCATTTTTTATTGTGGTATGTGGTTCTTACGTGACACCCATTTATTTGTGTTTATGTCATGATCAAACTCCCACGGGAAAGTGGTTTATCTGGGTTGGGTGCCCTGGAACCCCCCCCCCCCCCCCCCCTTGGGCACTAACGGAAGTTTTTTTGTTTTTTTAGCTTTGGCACTTGAATGTTAAGTTAAACAGGTACAAAATAATTAGTGACACGGTGAATGATGTTATTGCTGAAGGAATGCATAACCCATTAGCATCTTTTTATGTATTTTTTTTTATTTTATTATTTTTTTTTTGAAATTTTTTTATTTATTTTTTTTCATGGCCTAATGCATCCTGAATTATCGATACCTTAAGACCTTCCCCGTACAATTCGCTAGCAAAAGAGAGGTAAGCTAACAGCTACTGTTTGCAACTGGTATTTGCACTTTAACCTGATTTAGGCCTACTTTTCGCATGAAGTGTTGTTACAACATACTGGACTTTGCATAGAACCATTTTAATTTGCCCCTTTACGTCCTTATTACTATAAGCTAGTTTGGTTTTATTACGTATTACCGCCGTGCCTTTGATGCATATTTTACGTTTGTACGTGATTTAAAAAACATATCTTTAGTAGCTCATAACGACTTATTACTATGTGAGCGATTATGCTTAAAATACCAGTAGTCGGTTTAGTTTCTTATATCTAGTTCTATTGCGTGTCCATCCTACCTTTGTTAAACCGTTCAAACGATAACTTTGGTTACCAATAGTGACTTTTGTTTAGACGTAGATTTTTTTATTCAAATAGAAAGTGGAGTACGCTTCACCAGTAAGGCATTAAATACATCAGTAAAGCTTTAGAAGCCTTGCAGACATCCCCATATTTGAGTAGACATTCCAATAGGCACCGACATTCACTTTCATATCCGGAGCGCTCCGATATGATCTTTGATTTGGTTACAGTTCTTTACTTGACCTTTTTATCGCTCTCCTCGCTCTTCCTTGTTTTATTATTATTTGATAATTATTTAAATTGGATGCTGACGATGCCAAACCAACTGACCGACAAGCTTCAACGCTCGCATTCTATGGAGATGCCATCTTACCGGCAGTCGCTTACCGGCGTATCTGTGCCGATGGCTGCCCATGATCGACTGGGGTCTCGTTCTCGCACCTTCCTGGAATTTGCGTCATACAATACACGACTAGATCATTTAATTTCAGAAATTATCGTAAACCCGAGGCATCACCACATCTCCGTACATTTCGTTTACATGCTTTCCCACAAAGATAACGTGAATCACAAATGTTTGTCTTCCACGAATTAATATTGCTTACCTCTTTCTTACTAGGTTCGCTGTACGAACTATCAGGCTATTAAACCTTCTTTCTCTGCGCTCCCTCTCTGGTCCTTGGAGCGCTCAGACGTTGAGACCACTTACCTGGCTGAGACACTATTTGGTCTGTGAGCCCCTTTGTTGGGCCATAATATAGTGTCCCTCGTGCAACTTAGACCGTTAGCCTGATGCGATGTGACTGTTGCTAAATGTTGCAAAGCAATGTCTAGGGATTCTCATATCACCACCTTTGGTCTGGCTGCGGTCCTTGGTGGCACCGCTACTATTGGACTGTGCAGCCGACGACTCAATGGGATGGCGGTGACACTTGTGGTTCGCCTGTCAGGCGTTCTGATTTTTCCTTAAGAAGGTGCACTCAAGGTTGCAACATATACGACCCCTGAGCTTGAGAGCAGTGGGGGATTCAGGGTTTATCAAGGGGGGCACAAGCCGAGCCAAAAACTGCGTATTATCAAACAGCACGTTGAGTTGATTCACCTGACACCTACACGTGCTGAAATGGACCATTTGGTTCCACAAAAACCCTGTGCAATAGAGTCCTACACGAAAAAGTCCTCTTTTATTCTTATAACCGACTTCATCACTCCATTCCTCCTCCTTCTTATCTCGGGCGTAGGTGGAGGTGCCGCGACCTTTTGGCGTATCCCACAGGAGTTCCAGGGTAGTTCGGCAGGTTAGCCAGGGGGTGGGGGGGATGGGGGGGGGCGGCCAGTTGGGTTGGGGTTTTATCCGTCTTCATTTGGAGCGGCTCCGTGGTGTGAGCGGGGGGGGGGTGGGAAGAGGGGGGGTAGACGGATATTCGCTTTCCTTTTTCAGCCCCAATGACTCCCGCCCCCCGTCTTAAAAGCATACTTGCCTCCTTTCCTACGACCGCCCACAAAGAAGAGAACTGCTTCTTCTTCATTCCCGTGTGTTAAGTGAGTGGGGATCGTAGAAGGTTGCTTTTCTGAGGGAAAGTTTATGTCTCTCACGGTGATCCATTGCCGACCAGGGCCACTCTACTGGTTAGTGGGGTAACGGTTGATTCACGGCGTGGAGACGCGTCCTGCCACGAGGAAGAATAGGGCGGAAGGTGCCGGAGGAAGCCGTCACTTATGAAAGTGGGAAAGGGGTAGATTGCTGGTGCATCGGGGGGGGATCTGGGGGAGGAGCATTTGGAAATTGGTTATAGAATGGCGAGAGACGAAAAGTGCAGACGAATGTAGTAGGTGAGTTGAGATCTGGGTATTAATTACGACCATAGAGTTGTGATAGTGGTTTGGGGGGGGGTGAGAGTGGTTGCGTGTAGTGGGGGGAGGTGGGGGGGTGAGGTGGGTGCTGAGTAAGGGATAGTTCGTGAGGGTGGGGAATGGGACGATGGAATTTGGGGGGTACGGTGTGGGATGGGGTGTGGGGTAAGGTGTGCAGTTGGTTAGAGGATGGGGGAGAGTTGGGGTGAGGGGTGTGAGGGGGACGAGTGAACGTTGGGTTAGGAGGTGGAAGGAAGAGATGTTATTGGGTTAAAAAAAGGATGTAGGGGGAGCAGATTGGGAGGCCTTCTTCTTTCTTTCTTGTCTTCGGTTTCTTCTTTTTTTTTTTGCGGCAGGGATATTGTGATTTCGACTGGGGGGTTTTTATACCTAGCAGGAGTGAGCCAGGTACACGGCGAAAGGGACTCGGGGGACTGGGTAGTTGCCTATGAGTTGTGTTTTGGTTTGTTTCTCCGTGATCATTGAGTGAGGGTGGGCGTGTGTAAGGTCTCGTCTCTTCTTGGCGATGGTTGAGGTGGCTGTAGTTTTATTGTTTCTTGGGATGACTGTGCCGCCTGCTGGTTATCCTAATGCAATGTTTTCCTGAATCCTTGACTTGTGTGGGCAAATTGTTCATCACAATGGAAGAAAGAGTCATAGATAACTGGTTGCTGTACTTGGGCTGTGGTTGACTGTAGTGCTGACTGACTCTGCTGTATTGTCGGTTGGTCTACTATGATACTGATCGCCTTCTCGCCGCTCCGAGATCGCTCCCAGCTTGCTTCCTCAAGCGTCTTCTGCTACAAAACACATCAACGAAAATATCATTATTGATCGATTACAGGCATTGGCAGTCTAAGAGTTATTCTACTACTATTATTATTAATATTATTATTTATTGGCATTTTTATAATCAGATTCCTCCCTAGGGCGAAATTCTTTGTGTTATATGTATAGAGTTCGACGTTAGGGCGATTTTTTTCGCCTTAACGTGATCCTTTGTTTGCGCTTTCTTATTCCGTCCAAAGGGATTGAATAATAATTTATGGCAAATAAAGTGAGACTTCATTGGCTACAATAAACATGAATTATTAATTAATTAGCATAATAATAAAAGCTCAATAGCCTAATGAATTTATTAATTTTCGCCCTATGGTTCAATCTAGAATATTTATGTATCATTATTATTATTATTATGAATTAATTATGATTATTATTCATTATATTTAGTCTATTATTGTTATTGTTATTACTATTGCTATTGTTGCGAATGTATAGTATCCTTGCTTTTATTATAATTATTAAACGCCGCTCTTCCATTCAACAAAGCTTACTGCTATGAATGTGTTTACTACTCTCTAATCATTCCCCCTCCCTCCAACAACAATGGTCCAAAAGAACAGGAAGAGGTGTAATAGAAAATATGATTAAACGTGAAAATCAAATCAAAACGAACGTGAAGGTACACAGAATAAAGAGAAATAACATGAAATTAAAGTTCATAAAATACGTATGTGCCCTAACTTGATTCAACAAATAACAAACTAATTAAAATAAAACAGAAACCACACGAACTAACCAACCAAAACTGAATAACGTGCATTTAGAAGTGCATCGAAAGAAGGAAATGGCATAAAACCCATAATTTTTCAATAAGCCTCAAACTTCTCAGAAAACACTGAAGAAACCAAGCAAATTTTGCGAAAAAAGATAATTCCAATTAAAATTATAATTAAAATTAAATATAATAGCCAATGAACCAACAAACGAACAGAATCAATGACCCGGCCAAATGAACACAAAAGGGGGACAAAGATCCAACCAAACACCAATATTGATATTTAGTAAATACAAAAAGTTAATCTAAAAACAACCTCCAACAAATTTGGAAACACCTTTTAAAAAAAATTTCATTTCCTCCATCCCTCCAAAAGCCTCCGATACTGAACGCATCACCTAAAAGGTCATACACATCCCAACATACTTTCCTTGCCTCAATGAACCGTGATGCATTTGACAAAATCCCTCCTGTTGAGCACGAGACAAACACGGGTACATGCACAAACCCAAGTAACCCTAATGCGTGCTATGCGTGCTGAATACCACCTAAAGTCTTTGTTTTCAGTCAACTTCGCGCTAACTAACGTGGCACAGTAATGCATATTGCTAGTGACGTAGAGTGCCTAAATATAAAAATGAGCCTGATAAAAGGGAAACACAAAGAAGGAACCACATTGAAAAGCAGCTGAAATGCTGCCTTTAGGAGCTATCCCACCCTGGCCCTTAATAGTAAAAAACTAAACGAAGAAACCAATATGGGATAATTTATGTGGAAAAACATAAAAAGAAAGAAAAACAGCATGCGTGGAGAAAAAGGCTGATTGACTCCTGTGGCGGGTCTTGGCGGTATGTTTATAACAGATCATGATTGAATACTTATCTGAAATTCTCCCTCCAGAGCCTTCGCGTTCTTCACAGTTCTTCTGCCGTTCGATATTGTCTTGGTCCATTTCCGAATTATACCACAGTGTCTGCGAATTTTTGGGTGTACGACAAACCTGTTAAAAACGGTGGATTTCCCTTACAAATTTTGGCTACTGCTGAAAAATATGGCTGATCAGATCTTGTGAGACAAAACAGCGCGCATGCGCAGAGTGGAAAGGTGACCAGCAGCGATTTAAAATGGATTAACTTGCCAATTCGGCCTCATTAATCCTTATTATCTATTTGTGTTTTTGATATAAATTTTGGTATTTGATATAATCTGTAATTTTGTTGTTTTGATGTTATGTTATGTTATGCTAGGTTAGGTTATGGAAATAAATTTTGATTTGATTTGATTTGATCGTCACGGTTTAATCCGTATATGTTTATGTGCAAACTAGGACACTAACATGGAAACCGGTATTCATCAATGTTTGTTTTGCCTTGGGGCGCCAGATTTTTTCACTGGGTCAAATCGACTCTCAGAAAGTGAAACTCATGCTTTGTGCAATTTTGTCCTAAAAGTAATAATTTGTTAACATTTTGGAGCAAATTTCAAATGATAAAGTCAAAATACACTTTTAAACAAAACCACTTTGAGAACATGCATATTACTATTGTCTGAAACTTACCATAGTTCAGACCTGCCCATGGCAATCTGGATATTTCTGGTTTATTTTGTATCAGACAGAATATTATTATTTGCACATGTAAATCCTCCTTGTAACATTATAGAAAGGCAAATTATAGCGCGTATAGATAACGGTACTTCAAGGCTTCACCTCCATCTCTTATGTGGAGATGATTTCTGATTACTAATTCGAGATAAATCCACTACTGATGTTGTATTTTGTTTGTAATAGAATAGAGTGGAGTGTTGTCGTGGAATGAAAACCTGATAGTAAATATCAAATACATAAAAGAATTCATCTATATTAAGATAATTGTTTAGTGCCAAATTACATTATTTCACATTTATATAGAATATAAATTCATTTATCTATAAAGGCTCATTCCTTTATCTATATAAAAGGAATGAGCGAAAGAGTATTAGCTTGAGAATATGCTAAGAAATAGAAGCAACCCATGTGTATAGGAACACCTCTCGTCTACTAGAAATTTTTAATGCATGTATCGCTCAATTGAATATAGGGTCTCTACAAATGGTGCCGTGGCTCATACAACAAGCATACAACTAAACCACTTGCGTGTTAGCTACATTGTTTATTTTCAAGGAATTAAAGACAGCATTTTACAATCTGGCATTGTAAAACTGCCATTGTAAAATTTTGTTACTATTTTTTTTTATTTTATTAAAGTACAAAACCAAATTTCTGTATAATAAAATGTCTTATAGCTTTAATTATTTTTTTAAAGAATGACAAGTAGCCAGACAAAAGCAGGCAGGCAGACAGACAGACAGACAGACAGACAGACAGACAAGTTAACGTAGGTATACTTGTGTGACTTTTGTTAAAATTAGATACAAGTCATGACGGAGTAAAGCAATACATAAGAAATGGAGTCACACAAGTATACCTCAGTTAGCACAGGCAGGCAGGCAGGCAGACAGACAGACAGACAGACAGACAGAGACGCGCACTACATCATTGTCAACCTAAGTTATACATCTATTTGCTGTATACGTTTGTTAACACAAAAATTGAAGTTTTTTCTTAAAATGAGTATGATTAAAACTTGTGACACATTTTTCAAAATGAGGGCAAGTCCACTCTTGTGAGGGAATAACCTAATGCGATTCGATTTCCTTTTTATATTGAGGTCAATTTCAATTTAATCACGGCACGTGAAAATAATACTCTTCTAAACTCATTTAAACTGTTGCTAGATGAACAGTTGCGCGTGCGCCACACCACGCAATGATTTATATTGGAGGTTTTAATGTATTTAGGTGGAATGCATTTAAAGTAAGATAAATATAAAAAACAACCGGAAATAAAAAAAAGCCATAGCTGATTTTTTTCAGGCAGTTTCTTAATGTTGTGTGAAGGAACATACCAAAAGTCCCCATCTTTATGCTAATTGAAGGGGTCGAGTTTGTACAGGCAGTCAAGTTTGTACAGGGAGTCAAATTCTTATTGTGTTGAAATCTATATCATCGTTTGTGGCATCTCATAAGGGTATAGTTTTTTGGCCCTATCTGCGATTTACGGTTTATTAACTACATGGAAATAACTGTTCGAGGTCATACTGGGGTAAAGGTTAAAATGCTCCGATCCTTTCCATGTTTTCGTCTCGCTGGGTATAAATTGAAAAGACATATTTAAACAGTTCAAGTAATTTCCTTACATATAGTAGGGTTATAAAGGTTTGAAGATTTTTTTTATAGTTGAAGGGTGCTGAATCCAAATGTTTGTGTCCAACCTCTGGGAAATGTGGAGAACTTTGTAAAATAAGGAGGTAAAATTAGTACAGGGGTAAATTTGAAATCAAGTCAAATTGTGTGTAAATGTACATGCACCAATGTATCTATCTCATTATAAGGATTAAAAAGGAATAGCCTGTCTTGGTTCCGACCTTTAGATACAAGGCTACAGCTCTGATAATGTTCAAGGTCATTCTGGGCAAAAAATATCCAACGCTCAGTACTTAAAATAATTTACCCCCTTATTTTACAAAGTTCCTCACATTTTCCAGAGATTGGACCCAAACATTCAGCACCCTTCAAACTATAGAAAAACATCTTCAAACTTTCTTCCCCTAAGTTCTAGAATAGGATTCTGATTATAACCCTACTATAGCTATAGAATTCATTATGACAGATTGCTACAGGATCTATGGGAGGTCACAAAATAAGTTTAAAATCGGACTGCTTTGAAAATTTTACCCCACGATGACCTTGAACGCTTTTTGGTCCGTTTTCCTAAACCTAAAGCTCAAAGGTTAGACGTTAGACAAACTATACATTTTCTTAAACAGTGAGACTTAAAGAACACAGTCAGTGATTTAGCTATTTTGATTCATTTTTATTTTTATACCCGTGTATAAACCTTTCCCCTTATTCCTCAGTTAGCACAAGAGGACTCTTGGGGACTTTGATATGTTGCTCCTCGCAACATTAGGAAACTATCTTGAAAAAAGCCATGGCTTATTTTATTTCCTCCTCCTACAGACCCTAATATGCGTTGACTTATTATTATAAAAACGCCCAGGTAACGTCACACCAAACTAAGTATACTTCACGCATACGTAGTAGTAGTAGTAAACCAAAGTTTCATGGCCGGATTCACCTCGCATTCACAGGAACATTGTTGTGTGTGAAAGTATTGGAGCAAAAGACAATTGAACGGATGCCCTTTGTGACGTCAATGTGCTGGATGGCCGTCATTAGCTCTCCAAAGCCGACGCCCTTGTAGGTAGATCTTCTTTTTAATTCTACCAGGGTAACCATCTACCCTCCTCATTGGATTTCCTTAGAAACCCGATGGCGTGACGGTTTAGCCGCCCACAACCCGGCCCCCTGGGACAGGTAGTACTGGTTACCAGGATACCAGTAGCAGGCCCTCAAAGAAAACCTGACCTGACTAAAATATATTATTATTATTGCCGTTCCGATCTTTGTTCTTGGGGAAAATGGAGGGTGAAGCGACTTTCAGAGGGGGAAGTCATGATTCTTGCAATTTTGCCCCGAAAGTAATATTTTTGGAAAGTTATTGGATATTTCTGGGGAAACGGGGAGGGCTCTATTGCGTGGGTGTTCTTCCGACCCCCTCGCCGTTGCGCCGCTACTGTCGTTTTGTAAGTATTTAACGACTGTCCAAAATTGGCAAAATCTACATTTGTTCAAATTTTAGAACATATTTCAAACTTTATTGGATTTACAAAATACACTTCCAAACAAAACCACTTAAGAACATGCACTATTTTATTGTCTGATGAAAGTTGCTATAGTTGACAACAAACTGCCCATTTAGTGGGGGGCTGTAGTGCACAGATCGCATGTGAGTGTGCAGATCTGGATAAAATTGTGAATTTTGATACACAAGTACTTAATGCATTGATAATCAAAAAAATATTGATGAAAGCACTTGCCACACCCCTTTCATGGCCCCCAGCTTGGATTTCAAGGTTACACAGGGGTAAAAAATTGAAAATTTGTGTTGAAAAGCACACCACGATATGTGTCCGGTTACAAGGATTCCAAAAAGGTATAGTTTATACTACCTATGGCTTATAGTTTTGGAAAGATGGGGTAGAAACGGTAAAAATGGTGAAAAAGTCAATTTTGGTTTGTACAGGGATTAAAATTAAAAGTTGCTCCAATTTTTGTAAAATGTGTTTCAAATTGTTGGTTTAGCTCATAGAATGAAATATATGAATAGTTTTGACTATCTTACGTGTTTGGTTATTAACCAAAATGACGAATAAAGTCAACAGCTATTGGCAGCTATTGGATTCTATTGCCTGCACCTATTTTATTGGATAACGTAAAACTAAGCATACCAGATAAGGCAAACTATTCCTTATTTCAATCCTTTAAGCGAGCGAAAAAATTTGCACCACATATTACCTGAATCAAAGCAACATTTAATTTTTGACCCATGTACACACCAAAATTGACTTTTTTCACCATTTTTACAGTTTTTACACCATAACTCCGGAACTATTAGCCATAGATGGTGGAAACCATACCTTTTTAGAATACTTGTAATCTGAGAAAGAGCGTCATGTACTTTTCAACATGATTGGATCATTTTAAATTTTTGACCCCTGTATAACCTTGAAACCCAAGCTGGGGCCCATTATAGTTGGGCATGTAAGGGGGGTTTCCGTGCACCCCCACAGTACTTACCCAAACCATACTTTTTTTGGATGCCTCCTTTCTTTGGGGTCCTTTAACACATTTCAGATGTTAACAGTGAAAAAAGGTGATGCTCTTGAGATATCCAAGATGGCCGCCAATATGGCCGCCAAAAATGGTCAAATTTAAAAAATGTCATATATCGGCCTAAAAATTAGATAAAGCATAAATGAAATCATTAAAAAAATGCTTTTATCTTTGCCAATTCATTTGTGGCAATTTCAGTGTACTGCTATCCATCAAATTCAAGATGGCGTCCAATATCGCAGCCAAAATTGAAAAATTGATTGAAAAGTTCAACAATTTTCCAAAATAATTATAAATATAACAAGGAAACCACAAAATGTTGTTTTAGGACAATCACAACCCCATGCTCTGCCTATTGGCAATGTTATCTTAATTCAAATCCAAGATGGCAGCCAAAAATTGTCCAAAATGGCCGACAAAAATGGGAAAATTGTAAATAAAATCATAGTTTTGCCAGACAAATTGATTAATATGGTAAAGAAACCACAACAAAACCAAACCAAGGGCGATTGTGAAGTTATGCCAAGCATATTTGTAATATCATTATGCTTTAAATCCAAAATGGTCGCCAAGATAGCCGCCTTCAAAACTCTTTAAATCTGTGAATTGCCCGCATTATATCTGTAATAAATTTAGTCATGCAAATGTCAAAAATTATGAATAAAAGGAGGTAGAGTAAAGCTAGAGTATATGGGTTTGAACATTAGATGAGCATATTGAATTTTCTGTTGTGCTATTAAACAGCATACATTTAAGATGGCAGCCAATGTGACCTCTTCAAAGAGCTTTACGCTCCTACAAATTGGCATATAATATGTTGGTTATAAGTTATACCATTCCAAAATGATGTGGTAAAGTGTCATCAAAAGTAAAGAATATGTCTTTGAACATTAGGAATTCATATCTGACATTTTGGTTTTGTTAACTAGGCATGAAATTCAAGACCTGACGTCCAATATATTATAGGTGCGTACAAAATGTACCAATTGCAATATATTTGTAATGAAAATGTAGTTGTATCAGCCAAATTGACGTTTAAAAAGTTCAAGTTAAAGAGTATGGCATATTATGCTGTAACTATTAAGGGGGGGGGGGGGTATGGGGTATGACTTTGTAATAAAAAATTGTTCCATTTACGAAAATGAGATAATGCAATGGATTAATTGTCCGTTTGTAGATTGTCTCTACAAAGCTTTTTATTCGATGCAATGGACATTCGGGTCCCGAGATATGGCTGATCAAAGTGAAGCAGTGTACGCGAAATTTGCCAAAAACGGCACAGTCTCCTATACTTTATCTGTGAAAAATTTAATGGGTTATATTTAAGATATTTTAAAAGATATTATTTATACGCCATTGAACGCATTTATTTGGCTAGTCGAAGTAATACTGCATATTTATTTTGTCCATAATTTTAAAGTAATTAAATGTATGGAAAGGGAGTGATTTTTTATGTATTTTTTGTTTTCTCACCCTGCGATATTTAAGAAAATTATTTTAACAATTATTACAAGGACAATATGCAACCAATTTCGATGATTCTTATTCATTAATAATTATATAATCATTAAATGAATTTCACTCAAAAGCGCCCTCATTTTGTCTAAATGGTTTCGAGGTCTATAACTCGTTTTCGTTAAAATACGCAAACAACCAAAGCGAAAACGACCGTACCTAGAAAACGCTACATGCTATGCACTAATTTTGGCACACATATTCAGCACATATAGGGCTGGTGAACCATCAAGCCCGATTTTCAAAATTGCGTTCCAAATTCAATTACGCCATGAAATAAATGTGATTGGTCTATTGCCGGTTGCCATGGCAACGGTCTCAAAAATGTGGCTTCATGGTTCACTGCGTATTTACACACCCCCTTGCACATGCCACCCAAGTTTCGTCACATTAGCTTGTTTAGTTATTTAGTTTACGTCCGTTTCTATTGTTTAGCTCAATCAATAGGCCTTACGTGGTTACCATGGCAACCAGAGCACAAATTGACATGAATTTTAAAACTTTGTGACATGTTGCTACAATATATGTGGTCCATGTATATACCACTATTTAAGAAAATTAAGAAAACACTTCAAAGTTCCTGCTCACCCCATCCCCTTCCCATTAAAATATACAATTTCTTAATATTTGGTATTTTAAGTCAATTTACAAATTAAAATCCAAAGACATATTTCATATTTATTTTGTTCTTTATTGGCAATAGTTGATTATGTTGTGATGATAATATCACATATGCTACAGATGATGGCAAGTTACAGTTTTTAAAACTCTTTGAAAGCAGACATATTTTCTGTTAATTTAGAATTTTTAAAAGATTGGTCAACAAAAAAAATGACAATATGATTTTCTTTTAGTCGGAAAACGCATATTGCTATACCATTTTTCGACTTTTATCATGATGATATAAATTGACAATCAAATATTTGGTAATTTGTAGGTTTAAAACCTACAAATTAAAATTTACCTTTGAAGCAGCCATATTGGTTGCATCTTGAATTTTTACGCGCTGCTTGCTTACAAAACAAATCAGACAAAAACATTTGATTTGTGATGGTCAAAGTCATATCGTTTATCTTATATACAACTTTCAACACTTTCATCATAATTTTGGAATGATATATGAAATATCTTATACAGATATGAGTTTTTATTATGATAATTTGCAGATTTAAGGTTTTGGACATTTGCCATATTGTCTGCCCCTTTCATTTTTAGCATGTACAAATTAAAATGTCGGATATGAGTTTATAATGAATGCAGAATCATATGTATCATTCTTCGATTTACACTTCTATCTTAATGCTGGGGATACTAAATATGTTTACAAATTTGGACGTTTGTAGGTTGTTAAAGATCATTGAAGCGTCCACATTGGCAGTGATTTTGATTTTTAATCGTGTAACAAAACCAAATGCCAGATAGAGTTTCTAATGTTCAAAGACATATCTCCTCCTTTAATCTTAAAGGTGCATATCGTGATTCAAGCAACCTTCTGTTTTATTCATTGATCACGAGATATCCTTGATAAAAGTTTATTCCCAAAATTTTTTATCTGATCCAGATCTTGCGGTTTTGTGTTATTAGCAATTTGCTCGTTTCCCACGGTCCCATAGGCTACTGTGCTTTACTGTCTGTCCGTTTACGGGACAAAAATACAAAAATGCGAATTTCTGCAATCCGATAACCGAAGGTGCACGTAAGATTTGGGCACACGTCCGATTACTAAGGTAACGGTTCAGATGATATAAAATCTCAACCACAGGTCCCCCCTGCTACAACCATGGAATTGATATTTGGGCAGGAAAAAAGTGCAGGCTACTTGTATCAGGAAGGATATTTTACTTTTCCCATATAAATCCTCTCAGTAATAAGGCATAGAAAACGGTGTTTCAAGGCCTGATCTCAAATGTAATATGGGGAACTGATTTTTCTGAATAAGTAATTTCGATGTAAATTCCGCTACTGAAGTTTTGCATATCTATTTAATCATAGTAGAGACAACCATGTATTCTGTGGAATGAAAACTGATATAGTAAGTTTTAAAACATGAAACCATTAATCCTAAAATAATGGTTACTTAGTGCTAAATTACAGTTATTTCACATTTAAGCGACACATTTATATATAATTTGTTCCAGATTTTAGCATCTAATATCCATAATGGAACATCTCTCGTCGTACATTTCTCACTCAATTGAATACAGAACGTCTATACTAATGGTGGTGCCGTGGCTCAAACAGCAAACATACAGCTAAACCACTTGCGTGTTAGGCAGACACACAGGCAGCCAGACACAAACAGGCAGGTACTGACACATGCAGGGACTGACAGACAGACAGACGCGCGCCACATAATTCATTGTTAACCCATGTTATACGATTTATATATTTGCTGTATACGATTGTTAATACAAAACAAGAGTATAAAACGTGTGGCACATTTTCGAAATGAGAGCAAGTGCCCTCTTCTGAAGAAATAATCTAATGCGATTCGATTTCCTTTTTTATATTGAGGTCACTTTCAATTTAATCACGGCACGTGAAAATCCTTTTCTCAAGAATTAACTAGTTGCAGGATGAATAGGTGTTCGTGAGTCACTGCACACAATGGTTTGTAGAATTGGAGATGAAATTAGCGCTTGGACTATATCCCGATCCAATTCAACAATGCTTTCCTTAAAGGTGCATTTCGTGATTTCAGCACCTTCTGTTTTATTCATTGATCACTAGATATCCTTGAGAAAAGCTTTTCCCAAAATTTGAGCTGATCCAGATCTTGCGGTTTTGTGTTATGAGCAATTGCTCGTTTCCCACGGTCCCATAGGCTACTGTGCTGTAATTTCTGTCCGTTTACGGACAGAAAATACAAAATTGCGAATTTCTTGCAGATGCGACCGAATTTGCACGTAAGATTGGGCACACGTCGATAACTAAGGCTAACGGTTCAGATGATATAAAAATCTCAACATCTTTTAGGTAAGTCGGTGGGACGAGGCTGTGGATCACGAAATGCCCCTTTAATTCTGAAAAAAATGCATAACATTTTTTCGGTCATGCGTAGAAAGTCACCATGTTAGAATTTTTTAATGAAAATCCCAGTGAAGGCTGTGTAATAGAATACTGGTTTCGTTTATTTCTGAATATCTTAAAAATTGCAATTTTTAACCGATAATGGAAACTCACTCCAACTTGCGTTCAGATAGATATTACAGATGGAAACAGAAAAAAAATCTAATAGTCAAATCTCAGAGTGGTTAATACTTCAGGCAATTCAGCAATTTTATTCAACCAACCTGGTGCAGATTGCAACAATTTATTTTACCGCAATACATGTCTATAACAAGATGACAAAAGCTTTGCAGGGGAACACTATTAAATAAGGGGGAAAATTAACATTGGTGTAAATTTTACATCAGCTAAGATTGTGTTAGCTCGTTCAAAATATAATTGTATCACTCTCAAAGACGACATCTAAATACCCATTTTTCAATGCAATCAATGCCTTCGAAATTCAAGGGAAATGCATGAAATGAACAGAAAATGTAGCTAATTACTTTTACGTACGATAATAATCAAGGCCATACAGGATATAAATCGCATAATTACATATCTGTAATTTTTTCATACTCGTATAGTAAGTTGTCCATGTCTTTTAGACAGCCTTCATTATCTAGTCGATCTAAATATCCTTGGTAAGATAAACCATTCAAAAAGAAAAGTCTAATTCTTTGGATACATATCTGGCTAACAGTATGGCTTTGTGAAAAATCAGTGGTTTGCGTTGCAACCATTTTGGTTTCACACCGGTAAATACAAGTTCTATTGATTCGTTCCTGTACAAACTGGGCGAGTTGAGAACGGCATTTTCTCCTCAATGGAAGATCTCAGACCTTGACGCTAACATTCTGCTTTGAGATCATATTTCCTAACTGATCAGTTATGATTAGGGTAGTTATCCCTGGTTTTTTCGAGCTATATGGACCGTGGAGACTAGCATGCACCGTGGGCCTTGGAGGGTTAGGTCACTTTTTCAGTTAGCCTGGGGGCTAGCAGACATTTTGTAACACATCTCAAGTACAAAAGGTTATAGTGATTAAATATGTAGACAGCTTGGCAGGGACTCCCGAAACGTGATTCTTAAGTGCCGCAGATGGTGCCTTAAGGAGAGGTCTAGACAAAGATTACACAGGGGTCAAATTTCTAAATTAATCCAATCATGTTAAAAAGTATACCATGTTATTTGTCTAACCATAAGGATTCAAAAAAGGTATAGTTTGTACTATGTACGATTTAAAGTCTAGGAGTTTAGGTTAAAAACAGCAAAAATCAATAAAAATGGTCAATTTCAGTTGTACAGGGGGAAAATCTTAAAGTTACTCTGATTTGGATTTTAAAAAATGGTGCAAATTGTTGGTGGAGCTTACAGGATTAAAATAAGGGTTTTGACAGTCTTCAATGCTATACCAAGGGAGTCCAAAAAGGTCAACGTCCATTGCATTCAATAGGGCTTGACCTTGTTTCCCCCCTACTTGGCATCATTTTTTTATCCAAATCGGAGCAACTTTAAAATTTGACCCCTGTACAAATGAAAATGAGGCTGTTTATTGATTTTTCAATAACTCCAAAACTTACATTGCAAAGCTATTGCAGATAACACAAACTATACCTTTTTGGAATCCTTATGGTAAGAAAAATAACCTGTTATAGTTTTCAACATGACTGGATCAATTTTAAAAATGTGACCCCTGTCTAGACCCCCCCCCCCTTAAGGCACCATTTGCATCACTTAAGAATCATGTTTCAGGGGTCACTGTCAGGCTGTCAACATATTTAATAAGTCAAACATTTTGTACTCGAGACGTGTTACAAATGTCTGCTAGCTCCCAAAGTCAGGTGTTCCAGCTGTAAGAATATAATTAATACTGGGATGTTAGATCCAAATACAGATTAATCACAGATGCCTACTCCATAAGATTCTGGAAATCACCAAGGACATCCGCTTGACTGAGCTTATCAAAGGATTGCTGGCAAACAGGATGTTCTTTGTTCAACTAGGAGCGAAGAAGAGCCGATGGCATAGGGTCAAGAATGGACTACCACAAGGGAGCGTGCTTGCACCTCTCCTGTTCAACATCTATACCAACGACCAACCTAGGAGTGCAGGAACCTGTCGTGGTATTTATGTAGACGATCTTGGAATTAGCGCACAAGATGCAGACTTCACAGCTGTTGAAGAGAGACTCTCCAAAGCTTTGGATGAACTCACTCCCTATTATGAGGAAAACCACCTACGTGCAAATCCATCCAAGACACAGGTATGTGCTTTCCATGTACGCAATCGTGACGCCAAACGTCAGCTTAAAGTTACCTGGTCTGGAACATCCCTGGAGCACTGTGATAACCCTGTCTACCTAGGAGTTACCTTGGACCACACTCTCTCTTATAAGACCCACATCGAGAAGACGAAGAGTAAAGTATGTTCACGCAATAGCATCTTGAACAAACTCACTGACACAAGATGGGGTGCTCGCCCTGTTACGCCGAAAATGCGTGACTGTCGAATTCACGTGATTTCGGCATCCGTCTGTCGAAATACCGTGATATCACGCTTTTTCGGCACTAAATTTGTGCCGACAGCAATACCGATTTTCCCCGTGTACTTGGCGCTCTCTACCTGCGCAATGCCTGCGCTGAGGCTGAGCCTTGTATCCGGGAATCAACAACCTGGTTGCATTATTAATCCTCCTTGTTATTGCATAAATGATCGCGCGGAGATCACAGTTCAAGGCCTTGATTGTTTCCCGGGGATTGTTTATGTTGATAATGTTCGACCGGCATGAGATCAGCTGATTTGGTCAGCTTTCCATCTACCAGTACCACACCCCGTACCACACTCATGTCATGACACTGCAGTGCAGTCATGATGTACTGCCATCATGCCATGACTGGTCAAATCATAGGTCCCTCCACTATGTCCAAAAACACTTTAAAGTGTATTTGGTAGAGTTCCCTCCAATATGTTCACCTTATGGATCCCCATACTACTACTATACCGGACATATCATGCCGTCACCTTCCCCACAATACTCGGAACACAAGTAGCGCCTATACCTCATTCCACCCCGCCAAAGCCACCCGCATACCCACACGTACAATCAGCATATCGGGTGTTTAATCAAAGATCAGATAATCTTTGGTTTAATGCACACTGCACGCATCGCGCATGCACATACTCTCCGTTGAATATTTCACTTGTCCCAGTTTTGCCGAAATTGTTGTTACGGTACACCCTTCAGTGATCACGCATTTTCGGCGTAACAGCCCACCATACCCTAAATCGACTTAAGATCGCGGCACTTGCCCTGTGCTACTCATGTGCAGAGTAATGCTGCCCTGTATGTGGAACGATCAACCCAGCCAAGTAGCTTGACTCAGCGTGAAATGCCTCTCTCACAGTATCCGTCGGGCACAGGATTCCTCCGTCCAACACCAAACGGAAAACTTACCATCCTAGGCCTGAATTTCTCCACCTACATCCGTCGTAGCGTAGCGTAGCATGCACAAGCGTAGCTGCCAAGTATCTAATGTAAGCACCCTATGTCTTGACAGATACCTCTGCCAACTGCCTTAAATCCCGAGAGAGTTTCTTAAGCAAATTCCAACCTCATGAATCAGTCTCTAAGGAGATTAATAGAGTCGCCTTGTGGAAAGAAAGACTTGTCATCAATCCAGTAACATCATGGTATTGAACCGGTGAGCATCGTCCACCTAGATTGACTCCTCGTGGGCTGAATGCGATGCCCAAACAGATTGAGAACCAGACTTGGCCGTCTAAGGTTTCCTTGCAGAAGTGGGGCAACATGGAAGCAGATCAGAACAATACCTGTGGCTTGTGGACGCACCACAACCATGAGGTAGGAGGAAGAAGGAGAAAGCTCTTTCAAAAACCCCTTTTGACCGATGATCATCGCCGCGCGCGTAAACAGGTCGTAAAACTACTGTATTGGTACAATACCACACCGGTCATAATTTAATGCTGAATGCATGTGCATCAACATGCATCGATGTAACATAGATAAGCAGATAGCGACATATATTGTAAGAATTGTGGCATTTCTTTATAAAAGCATGAAACTGGCATAAATGTTTAAAATTACATACTGCTTGATGATTTTAAGATATGGAACCACGTCACCGTCCATCATTTTCAAGGTCAACAAGGTCATTTGGGTCATTTATTAAAAGTAGGAGATCGCATGTTAGTGGGGGACTGTAGTGACCAGATCTTATGTGAGTGTGCAAATCCGGAAAAATTGTGAATTTTGGTACCAAGTACTTTATACATGATAATCAAAAAAATTGATGGGAAGCACTTGCCACAAGCCCTTTCATGCCCCAGCTTGGATTTCAAGGTTACCAGGGAAATTGTTAAACATGTTACGATTGTGTTGAAAAAGCACACCATGAGATCTGTCTGGTTACAAGGATTCCAAAAAGGTATAGTTTATACTCCTGTGACTTATAGTTTGAGAATTATGGGGTAAAAACTGGAAAATGTAAAAAAGGGGTCATTTGGTTTGTTACGGGTTCAAAAATTAAAAGTTGCTCCAATTTTTGTAAAATGTTGGTTCAACTTGTTGGTTTAGCTAATAGAATGAATAAGGAATATTTTTGACTATCTTACGTGTCTGGTTATTAACCAAAATGGCGATAGAGTCAACAGCTATTGGCAGCTATTGGAATCTAGTGACCGTGGACCTAGTTTTTGGCTAACGTGAAACTAAGCACAACAGATAATGCAAACTAATCCCTATTATCCACTCCTTAGGTAGGGAAACAATTCACCACATTTAACTGAACAAAGCGACTTTTAACTTTTGACCCATGTACATGTACACACCCAAAATTGACTTTTTCACCATTTTTACAGTTTGTTACCCCATAACTCCGGAACTATAAGCCCCGAGATGTGTAACTATACCTTTTTGGAATCTTGTGACCAGACAAACACCATGGTTAGCTTTTGTAACAATTAGAAACATTTTAAATTTTTGACCCTGTGATAACCTTGAAACCCAATCTGGGGGCCATTAAGGGGGGTTGGCAAGTAGCTTCCCATCCAATTTTTAGATTATCAATGCCAAAGTACATTGTGTGCAAAAATTCACAATTTTATCCGGAGCGCACGCTCTTACACTACCATCCCCTGCTATGTTCCTAAAGATGATTTACATTGATTCTAGTTTTACTCGTCTTTTCACTTTTTAAAACTTGAATGTTTTTTAACGCCGTTTTTCTTAAAGTATGAATATTTGGAGACCATCTACCTAATTTGGAAGAAAAATGCTGTATCTAAACAATGTCACCAAACTTCACAGTTTCCGAAGTTGCCCGTTTTTTGAATTTTGTCCCCGAAGTTTGACCACATTTTAGTAAAATATAAGCCCCTTGGCGATTAGTTAAACGTGGCCGTCCATTGCCATATTTACCACAGCCGTGTAATGTACAATGTTGATGCACAGCTATCAGCATTACCATTGATCTCGTATTACGTTATTTGCAATGTAATCAAAATCTATTTTATAATAATTCATTTTTTAAAAAACAGATGGATAAATTCTGCTTATCAATGGAGCATATTCATCAACGAGTCGGCCTAGGGCTAGGCCTGGGCCTTATATCAATTTATTTTTGTCATTTTGATTTTTTCAAACATCTTGGTGGGCCAAGGGGGCTGGGAGGAAACATTTCACAGAGGTGATACTTTCCGGGATGAAGAAGGGGATTCGCATATTAACTTACTTGAGTAAATTTTTTGTTTGGGGGGGGGGGGGAGAACAAATACACCCAATAAAAGTCAAACCTAATCATTTAGAGGTTCTTTGAACATTGGCATGCACCAGAAATGGTTTTTGGGGGTATGAGCAATAATGGCACATTTTTTTGAAGAGCGCCCCAATGTTCAAATTGATATTTTTGGCAAAGTTACGTTGGTAATCGTCTATAGAACCATACCTGCGAAGGAGAATGCTAAAAAATGTGTATTATCATAAATAAGCGATTTTGACATTAGAATTGGGATCCATGCAGATTGGACTTAACGGCAGAGCAAGAAATCTACTTTTATGTCCTCCCTTATGAAATAAGTGCCACCTTGAGAAATAACCTCTAACTTGACTTGCCGAACCAATAAAACTATACGGGATGACGTAGACATGTAACATGGCGCTGTTTCCCGGCTATTTCACATTGGAAGGCTGTTTCCTTCCAGCAGCCGTTTTTAATTATTAATCGAGATCTCCGATAATAATTATCTAATTACCAATTCCTCGTTTGACCCAGACATTTTCGACTTTCCCATTCACAGGTATATTACTAGCCGTTACCAATGCAAACTGTGTAAAAAATCTCAAAATTTTAAAAAAAAATGGGAGCGCTCTCAAAAAAAAATGTGCATTATTGCTTAAAGAGCTTTCCTCCTTCTCTCCTACCTCTATGGCCCATTGCACTCAATTGAGTGCTTCTGCTCATAAAATTTCAAGATTCCTTAAAATGCATATCGCTGTGTTGTTCTACTTGCCATTTTGCCTGCATACCCCACCCCCCTCATGACCCAAAACTATGTATTCAAGCCCCCAGACACAGCACTATGATTGTCCCTTTAAATGTTGAACGGCGTCACAGTGTAAAAGTATAAAATAAATCCGATTGTTCTATTTTGTGGCTTTGGTGATTTAAAATGTGTGTGATATGACTTGTACATTTTCAAAACAAATTCACGAATGTATCTCCCCAGTGCGCTATGTCCCTGTATCTCTCAATGTTCATGGTTTATGTTAATGTACATTAAACTAAAGAGATAAGAGGACATTTCCACAAAATCTGGCCCCTCGCCCATTTTTTTTTAAAAATTTTAACCAATATAATTAGAAATCACACCTGGAGGTAATAGCCGAAAAGCCATCTTCAATGTAATCATATGCGTTTGTATTTTCCTGTCGTGCATGACAGATATCCGATTATGCTTGTTTATATGGTGCCGATCAGGACATCATGCAAGTTCACAACTACTTTTTTGTTTTCTTTTCTTTTTTCAATAAACCTACGAAATGTCCTCGGTTGGTATTCTAACAACCAAGTGCAAATTTTATACAATTTTGTACCTCATAAAATCTCGTGTCCCTTGAAATAAATAGACACTGGCACATTTGAAAAATAGTGCGCGGCGGCCCGTCAAGATTTTTCAAAATCGATATTTTGCATGGTTGTAGGCTTTTATATACAAAACAAAACCCTCACCTGAATGATAAGACCAAAATCAGCTTCCTTATGGGAAACAGAATGATTTTATAATTTAAAAACGTCGCCGGCGCGTTAAATTCAGCAGACGACTAAGAGGCGTTTAACACAAGACAACACACCGTATGCATGTTCCCATGCTATGCACACTGTTGATCGGTCTAAAACCTTTTTGGTTTTATTATCAGTGATTACGAGTCACAAAAATATCATTAATATCACATTGTTATTGATTAAAGTTTGGAAAAAACTTAAATTGTCCTACAAATTACCTTGATGTCCTTTTCCTCATATCAAATGTCCCAATCTGTTTTTTGGGGTATGTTATTTTTATGTGTAAAATTCTCTCTGTTCTTCCAATGGCTCAGATCATTTGAGAGCAAATTGAAGAAATTTCATATTTTGTGAAAATGGTGCCAGTGCCGCTTTTAAAAGAAGAAGACCCTCTTTGATTAAGTCGAAATGTTTGTCACGAATAGATCTATGAAATGTTTTTGATGTGTTAGAGTTTATGCAACCTTATTCTGCATGCTTTAATGTATTTTGACCTCATTTGTGAACCTTTTGTGAACTCTAGGTGACATTGACCTTGACCTGGCATGTGGTTTCCATTATCCATTGTTTTCAAATATAAGGAGCCTTTCAAGTTGGTAAAATCTTTAACATCCGAGTTAGGAGGATGCCTAACCCGTTATGTATTTGGGGAAAAAGGTTAATCTGTGAAGTAGTATATTTTCTTTATGGGATATACAGCAGATGTAGTCGATTCAAAGGCATGACAAACCTATACGACATGTTAGATACTCAAAGTAACTACTTTGTTTTGATAATCATCATGGGACAAACTATAGACATGACGTAGCAGTGGCCGCGAGATGGCCGAAACTTCACTATGGCCGTGAGATTGTTGGTAACATGGATGCGCCCATCAGTTCACGATTTCATTTTTGTCTTCTAATTAGCTAATTATTTTATTGTAATATCATCAATGTTGATAATCGTTTCAACATAATGTATCACATATGTAAACTAAAAATTAGCGTGTTATGTCCCTTTAATTTTCTACCTCTCTGCCAAATTTGATGCTTTTATAACAAAATGCAAATTTTTTACCATTATCTGCTTAACTAACATTACAATGCTGTGGTAAATATGACCAACTTTGGGACAAAATTGAGAAAACGGGCAACTTCGTCTCCAAATATCATACTTTAAGAAACACGGCATTACAAAACATCCAAGTTTTCAAAAACTAGAATCAATGTAACTCATCTTAGGAACATGCTATTTCCGATTTTTTTGGACTGAAATACTCAGAATTTCGGCTGTAATCGACTCATCTCTTTGTTTTCGTCAAGGGGGTGAAGCCCATTCAAAACCAGTCGTCCGTGCTGGGCGCTGACATTTTGAATGTTGCACGGAATAATTATTAGTTTGGGTGCTTGTATACACACATAATGTCAATTCGATACAAACAATCCGGCAAAATATCAGTTGTTGGATGTTGGGTGCTATTGGGCTGTTAAATTTTGTCCTACCCATGGCCACACAACGAATGCAATGACACGTCAGTCGTCTTGATTTAAATAAACTGCCTCAATGAATACATCTTTTCACCTAAGCGCGCCTAAGCACCTAAGCGAGTGAGTATCTGAGCACAATGATCCAGGTGCACTATTATTACACCTGGCCACCTCTAACACATACATTAATTTGTATCACTACCGATTAGTGTATATGCAAAGCAGCACCCACAGTATGTGGAAGAAGCGGAGGCAGCCATTGCTTTCTATTGTTGGTACTTTATGTTTTCTTTGTGGTCGGCAAAACATGCGAGACGATGAATTTCTAAAGATGACGTAACGTTTTGCCTCTCTATCTATCCAGAACCTCTTTGGTTTCGTCTCCACATGTAAACAACAGCGCATCGGGCTAACCTTTCTGCGAACAGGTCATATCTTGTTCAACTGAGCTGCCCGCTTCTGTCGAGCGATGACAGAAACATGAAAGAGTACTCCCTGGCGAGAGAAGCGGCCTTTGTTGGTTATGCTTTTACAATGAGTTGCCAAGGGATTTTAATCGGCGTGGTAATGCCAATGATGAAGAAGAGCCTTTTCTTCATTTCGCTGGCCTACTCCATGCACAGACAGGAACACTCTGGTCTGCCCACTGTGGAGCAACAATGCACCAAACCCGGCCTTTGCAGAATCAGTGAAGCAGCTAGAGTTTGTACCCAGCTCAGGCTGGATCATATTGAGAACCACAGTGTTTGGACACGATAAGAGGACGCACGATCCAAATAAAAGTATCATTGACGACTTTTTTAGTATATTCTTACAGATTCTATGCTTATTATTTATGGCAAACATGATTTTCAACCCAGATCACACCATTTCTCTCAGTTTTTAGCCGGTTTTTTAGGGTACACTTAGAAACCGGTCCGCATAAAAACACTGTCATTTGCAGAGGGGCTTGGACTTGCCTCATGTTGTACTGAAAATTCACTGAAATAGGAGACAGACTCTCCCTGCTGTGAGTGTAAACCTGAAGCTAAATACATGTATAACTTACTTTGATACGTGATCAGCTGCCGATTTGGTTGATTAAATACACGTTCAGCTGGCGACAACAAAAAAAAAAAAAAAAAAAAATTGCTTTCTATTGTTGGTACTCTATGTTTTCTTTGTGGTCGGCAAAACATGCGAGACGGTGAATTTCTAAAGATTACGTAACGTTTTGCCTCTCTATCTATATAGAACCTCTTTGGTACTCCCTGCCGAGAAGCGGCCTTTGTTGGTCTATGCTTTTACAATGAGTTGCCAAGGGATAATCGGCGTTGCGTAATTCAATTAGGGAAGAGCTTTCTCCTTCTCTCCTACCTCCATGCACAGACAATGGAACATCTCTTGGTCTGCCCACTGCTGGAGCAACAATGCACAAACAAGGCCCTTGCAGAATTCAGTGAAGCAGCTAGACGTTGTACCCAGCTCAGGCTGGATCATATTTGAGAACCACAGTGTTTGGACACGATAAGAAGACGATCCAAATAAAAGTATCAATGACGACTTTTTTAGTATATTCTTACAGATTCTATGCTTATTATTTATGGCAAACATGATTTTCAACCCAGATCACACCATTTCTCTCAGTTTTTAGCCGGTTTTTTAGGGTACACTTAGAAACCGGTCCGCATAAAAACACTGTCATTTGCAGAGGGGCTTGGACTTGCCTCATGTTGTACTGAAAATTCACTGAAATAGGAGACAGACTCTCCCTGCTGTGAGTGTAAACCTGAAGCTAAATACATGTATAACTTACTTTGATACGTGATCAGCTGCCGATTTGGTTGATTAAATACACGTTCAGCTGGCGACAACATCGAATTGAAAGTTATGTATAGATGTGTTCTAAAATATACACCGTTTAACCTATATTCGAGTACCATGGGTGTGCATCTTGATGTTGAAAACTGTGCAGGCCCGGTGTGCGGGTAGTATTTTCTGAGACTAATATACTATATACGGCCATAAAAAGTGTTTGCTTGTCCACAACTGATTTTAAGAGATTGGGTCGGTCGGGAATTTTTGTTTTCTTTTCAGGTACCAAATTCTTAAAATGTGACGTTTTCATCTATACAATACCCAAACACTCTGTGACAACAGACATGCACAACAGAGACGAATTCGGGAAAGGTTAGTCCGTTTAGAACCAGACCTCGAGCGCGCAGCGAAAGGTCTGGTGATGTATTCCCAAAGCTTTAGTTTTTCTTTACCGTACTGTTGCATAGGCTGCGGGTCAAAAACCTACCCGCAGCGACACGATCCCCTATTCCCCATATTCCCTCTATATTTGAAGCATTTGACCATCGAAGCTGGATCCTATAAATACCGGAGACTATCCTGAGTCAGAATATGCACCCCAATCACAGATTTTTTTACCTCTTTCATGTCAAAATCCAACGAATAAATTCGCCTCTTGCATTGCGAAATAATTATAATTAGTCTCTTACACAGATGCTACCACGTACGCACATCGAGCACATGCATTCTACGATACATACTAGCTCAGTCGACGGAGATTTCTAGTGTCATACGGTTGTACATGGGAAGACTTTTTTCACCAGACAAGGAGATAGAGACATAATTTGCTACTTGTGCTGTAGAATAAAATGTACATTATACGAGTTCAATGAAGATTTAGGGATCCAAAATAGTGAGTAAATTTAAACTCAAAGTTTTTTCAATTAAAACTTCGCTCACCTCGGGCTTCGCCCTCGTTGGCGTAGATTCCCGAGGTGAGCAGTGATCACTTGGAAAGGTATTACCAACGTAAAACGTACACGGCGCTTGCCGAATGTTTTAAGCAGCTCTAGTCATTCACTACCGGTTTATCGGTTTACTTTTATTTTACACGGCGAATTTGACCACGCAATGTTGTGTATTTTTGTACATTTGATACACGTTCAAATACAATCTCATTCCTAGAACGCGCGGTTGTATATGTTCCCAACGTCATTTGAAAGTCGGAGAGATGTCGCGCTGGGCCGGTAGGTGAAACATTCTGTCAGACACGATGGGGAAGCTTTTCTCTTCATGTTGACAATTTTTCCGATGGGTAGTTTATAAATTTCGGGGTAAAATGGGAAAAAACTTTTTGAAAAAAAAAATAGTTCTACAGTCGCAGCGCAAATGACGGTCGGTTGGACGTGGACAAGCAAACAATTTGTTTTTTTTTTGATAGGGAGCTTTATGGAAATAAAGCTCTCTATTCATTCTGTGTTAAATATTAACGTTCGTGTGTGGCTCGGCTATAGTGCATCATAACTTTGTGGGCAGACTACATTTTTATAATGCATGTTTTATTTGATATATTGGTGAATACTTATTGTTTAATATATTCCTCACGCTGTTTACCCATTTATTTTTCTATGTGACTGTGACAGACTCCTGAATATTATATTATTTTCTGTATTATATTAATTAAATCATGTTAAATTTAATCATATAAATTATGAGTGAGGAGAACTGGAAAATATGAAACTTGCAATGTGTTGTGCAATAAGCATGACTTATCTGATTGACCTAGTTCTAAATGGACTAGTGTGTGTTAACTTCCTGAAGAACATGTCAGAAGATGTCCGCAATCTGAGAACAAGAGGAGCACAGTGTCTTATCTTTGTCATTCTGAGAACTGGACAGAGGTTCTTTGTTCACCTATAGGAAGCAAGATTGCACACCTGCTGATGAACAATAAACTTTGTGTAATTGCTATGTCAAAACATATCAGGTGCAGGATGTGGAAGATTGTGGACTTCCTTTAAACATGTTTCAGCGAACTGAAAAGATGACGAAATGTTCGTCTTGTCTCCGCGTGTTTGTTGCATCATGGGAAATTTTGCTAAAGACAAATTCTGTTGCAAGTCATTCTTCTTTGCCAGTTGTCAAGAGATTTCACCGAGTGTAGACCTCTCAAATAGAAGGTGGAGAACTTTGCATAACATTTGATTTTATGAAATGTTATTATATTTATTACATTTCTGGAAAGTTGCCAGAATTGTCAGAGCTGCTCAAATTTTTATGCCTTTGGAAAAACAAAGGTTAACATTAAAATTCCAGTAGGGACATACCGAGTTGCAGTTATACTTCCAGTTGTTCTCCAAGTCTACGAGTTTATAACTTAATCGGCCGGTCTAGCGAAAAAGGACTTTTGCGATATTAACGCGAAACGAGTTGAACTGTACCAGCAAGAATTGTGTCGCCAAGATTTATGTGGACCTGATTCTACAGAGACTGGTGCGCACCCAACGAGAACTGTAAACTTTGAAATATATGAGATGTGTGTTTAATTTGATTTTTAAGTAGGTAAGAAATATAGATAATACTTTTGTGTATTAATTTATGTATTAAAATCATTTTGAATTTACATCTTGGTCAAGTCAATCTTCTTACAAATAGTCATTGTGAATTTTGTTTTATGAACCACGGGAGGTTACTTTTCTGACCTTGAGTACGTCTCGTAACAGTGACACAGAATTCTAGAAATCGAAGCTAAAAATAATACCAGTTACTATTCCAAAATGCAATATTTGTTAAGGTTTCCAAATTCGGAAACCTGTTCACATACTTTGTACTCAAACTAGTCCTACAAAATATATGATAAAACTCCAAAAGTTGATTATTTATTTTCTTTGATGTATTTCCGATGCAGTTTGGCATCACGTTTGAGAAATTAAATTCAGTTTTCATGAAAATGGTTAATTTTCTTTTGGTCAAAATCAGGCCGAGGCACACCTGAACGGTATATTTGTGTGTGCTTCTTACCCCTCTATATGTATATTCATCCCAGGTATTTTACTACTGAAAACAAACAATATAGAGTGTACACTGTCCGATGAAAAATGTTCAATTAATCCAATAAATATGGTCTGGGAAGTCGCAATGTTAAAATATTAGGACAGGGGCGTAACAGGGGTCGCTTGTCAGAGGGGGCAATTTCCCGATTTTGAGGCAGATTTTACCGGTTGAAGGTAGTTTGAGGCAGATTTTCCTGGGTGGAGGTGAAAATTTTCCAGTGAGCAGGCAAAAAAGGGCTGATTTAGCATGATTTTTAAGCTTTTCTTCCCGGTCCAAGCTCTCCAGGGTGGCAACCTGCCCCCGCACCCCGCCTGTTACACTACTGTATTATAGGCGTGCTGGATATTGCTTCCGACTGACGTGCATCTATTTTGAAATTACACCGGAATGTGCAACATCACAAATTAAAATAAAACTAAAAACTAAAATAGATTAGTTTCATATCAATATATTGTTGAATATATTTAAGGCTACCTCTAGAGTCGTCTGAAGGACATGTAGCCCGTGAGCTGTCCCCTGTTACCGTGCATCCCCCCCAGGATCCTCCGACTTGACCATGGTTGTATTATATATGGTCTAGTAAACCAGAAAAACGATGTACCTTTTAAAAAAATTGGGATGCATAGCCCGATAGTCTAATACTCTCTAAATGTAAGAGTGAAAGTTTTGGCTATCGTAAGGAGTGATAATTGAAAAAATCACTCCAAAAGAGTGAAAAATCAGCTCCAAAGAGCGAAAAATGACTTCAAAGTATTGAAAGGTTACTCCAAAAACAGTAAATTTTCACTCAAGAGTGTCTACGGGGCCCACTCTTTTAGGAGGGGCTCTGTAGATTTCTCACTCTTTGGAAGTGATTTTCCACTCTTTTGGAGTGATTGGAGTGAATTTTGCACTCTTTTTAATACTTAGAGAGCGCCTCATAATTAATTCCAGCACCTTCTGTTTTATTCATAATAATTCCAGCACCTTCTGTTTTATTCATGGTTCACTAGATATCCTTGAGAAAAACTTCTTCACAAAATTTTAGTTGATTCCGATCTTGCTCTTTTGTGTTATGAGCAATTCCTTGTTTCCCACGGTCCCATATAGGCCACTGTGCTGTAATTTCTGTCCGTTTGCGGACATAAAATACAAAATTGCGAAATTCTTACTGATACTACCGAATTTCCACGTAATATTTGGTACAGATGGATTACTAAGGGTAAAGGTTCAGATGATATAAGAATCTCAATTTTTTTTCTAGGTAAGTCGGGGGGACGAGGTTGTGGATTACGAAATGACCCTTTAATAGATCCAATTTTACAAAATATCCCCACCCTTAGTTCCGGGAAGTTTTGACTATTACCAAAAGATGATTGTTTATTCCCTAAAGGTTTTGCATCCTTCCGAATCATTAGTGCCACAATATATTCTTTAAATGGAAAAATAATTGTGTTTGTGTAGCTAAATGTGTTTGTGCACAAATTTGAAATTTGATTCTAAGGAACGTAAATTACTTTTGACCTGAGGGTATCAACGCTTTATAAATCTATGCTCCATTTCAGATTACCATGTCATTCACTATTAGTTTTTACAATTGAATCACTACGTACAAGTAGATGTCTATTTTTAGCCGTGTTTTTAGTTTACGCGACCTATATGCTGTTTCAGTATCATACGTCACTTTCAAATTTAGTTTTAAGGATACATATTTGTTTTATTATTATTTCACTTAGATAACACTCTTATTAAACAAAATGGAACTACAAAAAATAAATAAATAAAGGAGAACAGAAAGCATCTTACATTTGTGTCACCCATGCACGTACGCCCAAATGTTTTGTTGTCAATCTTCACAATTTCAAACCTTTGACATTGATTTTCTATCGACTAATTCAATCAAACTGCCAGTGTATTCACGTTCCGCATCTGTACTAAATGCACTCTCTGGGTTGTGTGTGTGTGTTTCTTTTTACAAATCCGCTACCCTCATAATGCGGGTTTTAAAAAAGAAAAATATAAAAAGAAATATACATTGTGAACAAAAGTGTAAAAATAACATGCTCTTGTGGTGCCCTTTTAAGGGGTCTGGAGTGGCAGTCCATTTTCCATAGGCTACAGTGTACTGTATCTCACAAACCAAAGGGAATTTTGAGTTGGAATAAAAATGTTTTGAAAGCTTACACTCTTGGGCAAAATTACCGACGGCTGTTTTGCACTTTCTATGAGTTCATTATTGAGGAAAAAATTAAAATGCAAAGTTACCCGATATTTAGGCAAAATTCGCCCATTTTTTTGAAAATAACTCCCCAAAAATAAACTATTAACGAAACGTGGTGTATGGTTATTAATCACAGTTACATACCCTACGTATCTGCCAACGGATTAGTTAGTCCGACTTTTAATTACGGAAATATTGTCAAAATATCAAATTCTACTGATTACTACGAATTTCCACGTAATATTGGGCACACATGGAATTACTAACGGGTAACAGTTCAGATGATATAGGAAGTCTCAATTTTTTTAACCATTTCATTGGTCCTAAGGATTGAAAAATTATATTTACTATATAACAACCTCTGGTGTTTGCACGAAAGGCCAAAAACTTTTCAAGGTCATGGGGAAAAAGTCTAATGATGCCGATTTACTTAAGATAGATTTCAATTGTTGTGTTCTTGTTTTGTGGGGGGGTAAGTTACAATAAGGAAATACACATTTACTTTATGTTGAAATTAGCTCAAGGAGATCCCCATAACCCTTGGGTCTTTGATATTCCTCCAAAAGTCAAACAAAATAAATAAGAAACATACTCTTGACGTTTATATATATATACAATATTAGAAATGAAGTTCTTCCACTCTCGTTTGCCATCAAATATCTTCCTTTGAGATGAAATAAAAATTAGATTATTCGTCTCTCTCATTCACATCACTTAAAGGTGCGATACCTCCCAAAACAATTACCAGCGAAGGGACTTTGCTCACATTTTGCTCAAATAAATAAACCACAATTCACTTCCGTTTCTCGACATCGTACTTTTAAAAATGACGTGAACAAGCGAATAATGAATTCACCTTCTTTGCTTCCCTTTGAATAGCGTTTATTTGTGTATACAGGGTGTCTCAGAAGAATTCCACCCTAACTATTGGTGGACATTAAACTTTCAAAGGAGTAGCACATTTGATAAAATTTAAAGAGGAATCTAAACCACAATTATTTTTCAAGAGTTTAATGAAACCACTCGAGTCGGTTCAGTACTTTTGAAGAAAGCAAATAAGGCGATATGTAAAACCACATGTCAATGGACACGTCCTGCCAAGTTTTGTAATAAAGTGATTCAGGAAAGACCGGCGAGAATCATCAATACTTTATTTTCTTCTTCATTTTATTCTTTAAAACAAAAATAAGATAATGATAATATTTTGCACCAGAGTTCAACATAAATTGCACAGACATTACAAAAGGAAATGTACATCTTTCTTTTCACTTAAAAAAATGAAGAAAATTGAAGAAGAAATGGCTAGTGACACTCTTCAGTCTTTTTGAACAATATTAATGTTAATACCATGGCTGTCGCCCATCCAATGCAAATCCTTTTTTCATTTAATTTAAATTGCACATCATCAGGCAGTTTTCTAGAAAAAGTGATGCTTTGAAATTATTATTGAAAACGAAGTTTGATATTCAAACTAGGTGTGGATTATAAAAATCTAAGAAGAACGGTTTTCAACCACCAAATGTTCACCTTTTCTGTTTGAGAAGAATTGATTCAGATGTGTAGATTTTCCGTTTTTTAATAATTTCCAAATTCCCAAGATTTGTATATCCAGCATGCCCACAA
The DNA here is from genome assembly GCA_023653785.1 of Ophioderma brevispina. Lineage (NCBI taxonomy): Eukaryota > Metazoa > Echinodermata > Ophiuroidea > Amphilepidida > Ophiodermatidae > Ophioderma > Ophioderma brevispina. Next base: position 52,579 of record JAMKCH010026931.1, read on the forward strand.
ATGCAAAAGTATTTGTGTAATTATAGTCTGGCAACTTTGTCTTGGTTTAGACGAAGGCTTGTCTGCTGACTGCAAGTTCTGTAAAGTGCGGGCGGTTCTCCGCCTTCCGCAGCGACTCGTGTTCAAATTTTAACTGGATCAGTTTTCACGGTACTTCTTAAACATTGTGTTCCAAGATTGCTTCTTGCAAGGAGATTTATATGGAATCTAATCTAAATTCCTGCCTGAGCCAGAGTAATGTTATGACCAGGTTCGGCAGATCTGAAAAATAAAAAAAGCCCTTCCTTGTATGGGCGACAGATGTTGAACAACCATCTTATCTCGTGCCGGACACTTATCCAGTTTGCCAGAAATCGATTTTTGAACTTTACCCACTCCAGACCCCTTAAGCACGTGAAATTAGGCCAATATAACCTTGCAAAAGAATCTGTACAAAATGTAGGCCCTATTGATGGTTTCTAGGCAATATTTCCCTGCTGTTCCAGATTTCAATAATGCAATTTTGCATCCTTGAGCATTTTGAGAAGCGGGTAAATTAAAAGGGAGAATTTTTTTAAACATTTCATCTGGTCCTAAGGATTGAAAAATTATACTTACTATATCTACAACCTCTTGTGTTTGCACGACAGGCCAAAAACTTTTCAAGGTCATGGGGAAAATGTCTAATGATCCGATTTACTTAAGATAGATTTCAATTGTTGTGTTCTGTTTTTTTTTGGGGGGGTAAGTTACAATAGGAAATACACATTTACTTTATGTTGAATTAGCTCTAAAGGATTGATCCCCATAACCCTGTGGGTCCTTTTGATATTCCTCCAAAAGTCAAACAAAATCAAATAAAAACAACTCTTGACGTTTATATATATATACAATATTAGAAATGAAGTTCTTCCACTCTCGTTTGCCATCAAATATTCCTTCCTTTTAGAGAATAAAAATTATGATTATTCGTCTCTCTCATTCACATCACTTAAATAATTACCTCCAAAACATTTACCAGCGAAAGGGAATTTGCTCCCATTTCCCATACTTATACAACATAAATAATACACAATTCACTTCCGTTTCTCACATCGTACTTTTAAAAATGACGTGAACAAGCGAATAATGAATTCACCTTCTTTGCTTCCCTTTGAATAGCGTTTATTTGTGTATAGAACAAATTGGCCTTCTAGCAGAATTTTTAATTGTCTACCACTTAATAGGTCAGTTGAAGAGGTACTGGAATTTCCCACTTGCTTTTGTATTTTGCTTACATATACATCAGCATGCTACTAAATGCGTCTCCTTATCTTTACTTTCAAAATGACGTATCTCTGATTTTATCGAAAGCACAGTTTATCGACGATAAACAATATGGTTTTCGAATTATTGAATATCTAGCTTGCTGTCCCAAAGGGGTTTGGCAAATCCCAATGGATGCGATTGTGTCATCAACCGAACGCACGTAAGGGCATGAAATGCCTGAAATGCCAGATTCGAAAACGTGGCGTACCATAAGCAGCCGTGGGAGGGCATGGCCGGGTATTCGAATCCCCACCGAACCACCTACCTTTCTTTAGCTTTTCTCCCTTTACTCCTTCCCTTCCACCCCTAACGTGTGTTGTTACTATTAGAGCATCAACCCAGAAGGGTTTGAACAAGGGAAAATTCAGAGAAAAATAGAACTTGCAAATGTGAATGTCTGCCGAAGACCCAGGAGAGGGGTAAAGTTCCTAGGGGGGGGTCAAATGTTTGAACTACTCTAACGGGTCCAATAGGTTTTATCCTTTTTAAAGATGCATGAGAACATTTCCAGAAAGAAGCGCCCCAATTTTTTCGACCCCTGGTTTTTTGCATATTAGGAATGTTTACAACATGGAAGAAAGAGATAGTAGGAACCACAACGACTTCCACAATCCGATTTTAGTCTGTTTATCCATTCACCCGCACAAAAGGAACGGATTCAACAGCGACCCTTTGATCATAATCCCTCTGCCGCAATCGATGATCGGCGAGCAATCATGACTGTAGAATTTTCTGAAACTCTATGTCCGAACACGTAAAAGTGTAAAAGTATATTGCATATTACAACATGTTCCGGCTGTCTCCGGTGTGTATTTGTTGTTTTCGTTATATAAGAATTTAATGTACATCGTAATGAATTCAGCTTTACTGCCCAAGACTGCCCAGTGTGAAAAATAAAGGATGAAAGTTTGACTAAATTTGAAAGTTGGACCGGGGGCGTCTCGGATTTTCGTTGGGCACCCATGCTCGTTCCAGGGGTTCTGGAAGTGACCTCTAACGAGACAAATTTTCAGTTAAAATATACCCGGCTCCTAATTGGACCAGCTTTGGTGAAATTATACTAGTTTTCAGTGAAAATATACACCTGACGGTACAGCAGTAATATGACATCGTTACTGTGCTTTTTTAAATATATTTTCCACTAGTATTATCCCAGTTATATACTCTTTTGAAATTACACTTATAATGTATTACATCGAACCAGGACTTGCAGAGTTTCAAAAGGGAGGTTAATCGCTATCTTGGCGCCAATCCGTCAGCGTTACTAATTAGATAACAGCTGTAAATGCCTAGATTAGCCTTGACATAAATAAAAAAACATCTTTACTTGTATGCAAAATATTTTGATTAATATTTTAACAATTTTTCACTATAATGCATTATTTACATAATTATTTATCATATTTTTTGCTGTAGGCCTATTCTATGATGAACAAATAAAAATTGATTGAAGATTGAAGGTAATTTGCAGTGAGATTATACCCCTGCGAGCCTGTTCTCAATACATGAAATACATCCTATTTGTATCATGAACCACTCACAATCACAACTGAATTGTACCCCAGCGGGACTAGAACGTGATTAATTTGATTTGATCCCGATAGCGGTAAGTCCCGCATTGCAGAGCTAGTCCTATTTTTTCGGAATCATGAGCATGGGTTCCCGAGCAAAATCCAAGACCCCCCCCCCCGGGCGTGTGGGGGGGGTTGATCGGTTTCTATGGATGCGGCCATATGTTTGAGTTATTTACTTGAGCATTCATCACGTGCTGATTCGCTGATTCCCGATGACCCGGAATCTTTACGCAATGAAGAAACCACCACGAACTGAGAATTTTCTCGAGCCAGAAAATCTAAATAGGATTATCCTCGGAAGGACCACTTGAGAGAATATGAATAACAATGAGATCGTTCAAACGTCAAGTGGGTCGTTGTGGTTCCTTCTATATCTCTTTCTTCCATGCTTACAATAAGCTGAATACGCCGTCTTTATGTCGTCAAAACAAAATTTGCGGTTTTCATTTGTACTTGTTTGTCCAATAAACTTCTCAAAACGTTCTCGTTAGGTTACCCACAACCGAACCAGTGCAATTTGAGAGAAATTCGTATCCTAAAAAATCATCTCCTGTCACTTTAATCGACAGTGATTAGATTTAAGAAAGAAATACTCCCTCACAGATTAACCTCAGTGCAAATAATAATGCTTCACTTATCAAGATTTTACCATATCACAGTGAAGATTAGAAGTATAATTGAAGTCCCACCTGCCCCATGTCACATTACAAATGCCTGTTTAACTGGTCGGCTGACAAAATAGTGTCATTCTAAAGTGCACATTGAAAGTCTCAATCAACGCGTGGAATTTGATTGTCAGTTTAATGCGCTCGGCATTGAGTGAATATGAATTGCTCTGCTTGACGTTTGTATTTCTTACTCGACATGCTGAATTGCATTACGGCCGAAAATTTAGTCCCGCCTTTTCAAACTTGGAATACGGTGCCGTTTTGTGCATGAGGCATATACTATATGATTCGCTATAATACTGATATTTCATCAGTACCTTTGCTTTACTGGTTGTGGTTGGTAACACGGACGCTCCCATCGACCCAGTGAACAGTGATTATTCGCCATCGAAGTGGTTACATAACTCCCTGGTTACTGGATCACGCACCTTTTGGAATGTTAATGCACGCCGTAAACTTTGTGTGGTGATCATTTCGATCGTGGTTCAGGACTCAAAAGCGTGATCCAGTTGATATAGTAACAACCAGATTACACGTAACACTTCGCTGGCGAATTCACCTCACCTTACCCCCACTAAAATGTTTCTTCCAATAGTTAGCATTGTTACCCCATCTGTAAGATAAATAGTTTCAAGGTCACAATGGTGGTAACATTTCAGATTTATCCGTTTATTCGTTTAATTGTACAGGAATCGACAATATTAGTTGAATTATTATTAGGCCTAAAAAAATGTTTGTTTGGCCTGAAAATCGGGAGGGTCGGTCGATTTTTTTTTTTTTTTTAATACAAGACACAGGAGAAATGCAATGGCATCAAATTTTATGTTATCTAAACAAGTTTAATGTCTTTCAAAATGACATTGATTCACCGCGACCAACATTCTGCCAAGGACGATTTGGTAGTGCAGCCACCAATACCTTTTCCAACTGTACACCACTGGCGAGTGCCAAATTGTGTAAAACGTTTTTCTATGGAGTGTGAACTGCGCACTATGATGAGATTGCGATTTATTCCGTATTGAAATACGTGTTTACACAATTTGGCACTCGACGACCCTCGTAGCACGGAATACTTTGTATCTAGTAAGTTCTGGTACAAACTAACAAATGTCGCATCCAAATTGACAGATGCGACGTGGTAAAATACAACGTAAGCACGTATTTTGCTGTCAAATGCACAGCGCAGCTGTCAAGTGCCATCTTTAAATCACACGCAAATTTGACAGTATTGTACCACGTATTTCATGGACGATATTAAAAATAATATCTAACAATGTGTTAAAATATTTTATGAAAACACCCTTTATACCAGAAGTTGCAAACCCATGAATTCAGCTACTCTACCTCTCCAAAACAGTGCATTTCTAGTATTGGGACCCTACACTAAGGCTCAGACTGCACACTGGATGCGTATTTTGTACCGAAATCAGAAAATATAGAATAAAATGCTTGAAATGTGCACAGAAACTTTCTGTGAAATGATATTCTGAACTGAACGGTACGTTAAATTGTTCAAAACGTAGCGTTCTCCATTCAAATTCTAAAACCGCTGCCCGGTCACAATTTGACACCTCAGTCATTTTGTCTTGACCCGGAAGTCGTGTCTACAAAATAGGCGTGGCTAAGGTCAATAATGTTGTCAATAATACTAATACGTGCCCTGATTGGTTAATTATATAATTATATTAATTTATGTTCGATAACATTCTATCCAGTAATAAAGTGTGAAGGCTTTTATCCAACAATTGCAGGTACAGTATTTTATTGTTTTGTATCATGAAAACGACACGTTTTTTACGAAATTTACTCCTTTCTAGGAAGCTTTTTCTAGTTTGCCGTTCATATTAAAATGTGCATCATACTACCGGAGAATGCTTGGAATTGGTTTGCCCCGAGCTTCTTTTTTTGGGGGGGGGTTGTATTACAGGATATTGATTTAAAATTCATTTTGGGGTAGTTTAATTTGTATTTTAATTTTGTTTTCTTCTAAATCCAAAATTTAAAAATTAAAAAAAGAAAAGAAAAAAAGAAGCGACCCGTGATTTCCGATTTTTTGGGTCGGTCGGAAAAGGGCAAACAAACCTTTTTTTAGGCCTTATGTATCATTTCATGTACAATATGACGGGAGTTTATCGGAGATCACTAGCTATAACTCTTTGGTCCGTATGCATAAACAAGTTAAACCAGGTTTAAGGTTAGCCCTGGTTTAAATCAAAATAATTTTATGCAAAATTGACAGTTCTTCACATTTTCTTCATAAAGTAACAAGCAAATTTCAAAGATTAAAATGCAAATTTCAAAATAAATACAAAATCTCTCATAACATTACAAACGAAAATGTCTTTTCTGGTGGGACTAAATTACACTTAGAGCAGGTATTTCTTAATTCTACATGTTCCACCAAATAGATTTTTGCAATGTTTTAATAATTATTTTGGACAATTTCGCAGCGTATTGATATCAAAGTTGCGACTATTGCGATTTAAGCTCATGTGGGAAACTCTCTTGCACGATTGAATTTTGTAAATTGTTATCACTATCGACAAAAGTAATGACGTGCTTAATAGAAAGCCGACATGATTTATTAACAATTTGGCAACAATATAAAATGAAGAACGTGATGAAATCGTAATTTGTCTTTGCCAGTGAATTGGCACGAGTGTTTGAGAGTTGTTTATCATTTTATTTCCATTCCATTTGAATTTTCTTTAAGCAAAGGAAGTTCTATTTTAGCTGTCACCAACATGATACACAATGTAGTGTTTGTATTGGGGTTGTTGAATTAAATATTTGACTTTATTTTCTTTGTTTTTATTTGATTTTTTATACATATTAGGACAATACTTAAAGCCACTATCAGCGATTTCTTCAAAATATAAATAAATGGCGCCCCTAATTGTCATCAAAGTCCATTTTTGCAATGTTGTATTGGAAATTGTTGCAGTAAAGACCCCTGAAAGTTACTAAGCTTGACACCGTATTGTCAAGAAATGACGATTTTTGTGCATTTTTTACTAATAAAAGTCGGGATCACGAATTTTTTTTAGGTCTAGAAACAATCGTAAATGGCATCTTAAAGACCGGTGTAGAAGTAACAATGGTAAAGAATAGGGCACTCGATTCAGTTGACTCTTCACGCAACAGTAATTACACGCTTTATTCCGTTGTCAGTCTATGGAGCACGAATGTGGCTCGCGGCGGACTATAATACTTTCACACGGTTGAAAAAGAACAGTAATATATAAGATGTTTGATATGACTACAATAGCAAACAGAGACAAAATTGGTATTTGAATTTGGAAAAAATGACTGATTGTAGGTTTAAGCGTAACAACAGAAAGGGATTTATCTTCTGATACTTGCGAAATTTTATCTGATGTAAAACAAATGATGCCAAAATATACAGTTTTAAAAGTAAGCAAGCATCTGAAATTTTATTGGGCACGGGCCACTTTTAAACATGAAAACGTGCTTGGTTTTTGATATGTTGGTACATTTCACAAATATTTAATTGGTAAATACAATTGACTTCTTTCTTATGTAACTTTGTTAAACATTTCTTCATTAAGAGGTGCAGTATAATCATCAACCTCGTCCAAGGATCAACCTATCGAATTTATGATTTTGGAATCATGCAAACGGGCAAAAATGGCATTACTACATATAGCCAAGAGTTGTATGACTCTGCATGAAACCCTCTTTATTTTAATACAGTGAAAATTCTATTTCATCGAAAGAGGATTTTCACGTTTCATGCCATTGGATAAGCGAATGGTATTCATATCCAAACTTTAATTAATCTTTTAATATCTGTTTCATTTACAAAAGCGGACACAATAGCAGAGAAAAAAAATCAGACATAATGGATGGACCCATTACTGAAAATGGCTTGCACAAATTGGGTGTAATTTATTTTATTATTTATGGGCTAAAAATACACCTTTAGAAACGGTGGCACTCTGAATTATAAATCCGGTGCACCCACATTAAAAAAAGAATTATCAAGACAAAACAATATTAATATATTAAGAGTTCACAAATCATGCAAGCTTGGAACACCACAATAACTGAGGGAAATGCTCCACCTGAATTTAAAGAAATAAGCACCCTTAAATTAGGTAAAATTCACACAATTAAATAACACCCGCCCCAGCCACTACCGATGTCATACAGTGTCCGTGTGGTGATGGTCCTCCTACAAATGGGGGTGAAATGTGACCGCCCATTCAAAACCAGTCTCCGTGCGGGGCGCTGACATTTGAATATTGCACGGAATAATTATAGTTTGGGGCTTGTATACACACATAATGTCATTCGATACAAACAACTCGCAAATATCAGTTGTTGGTGTTGGGTGCTATTGGGTGGTTAAATTTGTCCTACCCATGCCACACAACGAATGAAAAATGACAACGTCAGTCGTCCGTGATTTAAAAAACCCCTCAATGAATACATCTTTCACCTAAGCGCGCCTAAGCACCTACGCGAGTGAGTAGCTGAGCAACAATGATCCGTGCATCTATTATTACACCTAGCTGGCCACCTCTAACACATACATCAATTTGTATACTACCGATTAGTGTATAGCAAAGCTGCACCCACAGTATGTGGAATAAGCGGAGGCAGCCATTAATTGCTTTCTATTGTTGGTACTCTGTTTTTCTTTGTGGTCAGCAAAACTTGCGAGACGATGAATTTCTAAAGATGACGTAACGTTTTCCTCTCTATCTATCTAGACCTCTTGGGTCCTACCTCCCATCGCTCTATTGTTTCTCCATTGAATGCTGTATGCATCATTGTTCAGCACTGTACCCAATGTCCTCGTCTACAAGGTCACGGTTTACTCCGTATATGTTGTGGTGTTAGCTGGGACCACTCTCTCATGGGGACACTCAGTTTTCCTTCTTACAACCGGGTCCCCAGGCTAATAAATAATCTTCACAATCATTACCCATAATCAAACGTGAGATTGTAGAAACAAACCCGAAGCGCCTCGGTCGGGAAAACATAAAAACCGCTGCTGATAGCCCAGAGGTACCAAAACAGAGATACTTCGACCAATCGATCATTTTAACAATGTTACACCTAACAGAGTGTGTCCTTTTGAGTTATGATTTGCTAAGATTATCAACAATTATTTCTACATCAAGTGAACCTTTTTGAAGAAGGGACAGAAGCGTATTTAATTTTACGCAGTAATGTACTTTTTTTTTTTTTTTTCTTTTTTTTGAAGGCGACTTATGTTCTAATAGATACCTATGATATCATTTATAGTTGAGCCTTTCTTTGATTAATCATACGTACATCATGCAGGGCTTCACATGAAAACCAAAAAGTGTTGTACCAAGTCTTCAGGAGATGGTTATATAGGGCGTACATTCATCAGAACTCCAAGAATTTTTCCAATTTCTTGTTAGCCATCTAACCAAGCATATTTGTTCTGGCTTTGAATTTCAAAGAAACACCCTTAAAAATCATATTTTCAAGAAGTACTTTCCATGCAAGCGCGATTTATGGGGAATTATATAATTCGTCAAGGTTGCTTTTAACTACAGATGTCTAAACCATTTAACGTTTTGTTACATTTTTTAAAAAGGAGTAACTACATTAATTTTCCCTACTTCTCTGCCCAGCACCACGGATTAATTAGAATGCTTTTTTAAAATGCTTTTACTCTGAATATAAATAAGTGCTTGAATTTTAAAATATAATTGGTGAAAATTTAATCCACAAAAGTTGAATTAACTTTTTTGAGCTATAATTTTAAAATGAAAAATTAATATCGTCAGCTTGCAAAACAATGAAATAGAATTTTAAAATATATTGAATATTCCATTCACAATTTTTATATTTTTTTACCACAACTTTTGAACGGAAGCGCCAAAAGCACTAGAAAGATAATCATTTCCTCATGTACCTATTTAGTTTTTTGTTTTCACATCCTCCCAATGATACATTCCCATTCCCCCTTAACAAAATGAAGAGGGTGTTGGCCTGAATCATACTTTCCAGCGGAAATTACGGACTTGGCGAACTCAAATATCGCTATTAAAATCGAACACTGCTAGTGCTTATTGGAACATCATCTTATTAGAAATCTCGGAGAAAAAAAATTGTCATAGTTTCAATTAAATTATGATCATATGGCCAGCAGATTGTCTGAAATTCATACATTTTGGAAAATATTTACTTTGCATCCGATTATGTAAAAAAAATCACAGTGCCCATTCCGTTATTTTGACCGGAGTTAGGAAAAGTCCTATAAAAAAGACTCGAATTAACTACGTGCATTAAATAAATTAAAAACGTGTAGTTTTGTCTTTAATTTCATGAACGCCGTTCCGTCCGAATCTTTACATCATATATTAATTTTTATTACTAGAGTATGAATTTCACTGTAGAATTCAGCTGTGTGTTTGGACTTTCTTCTCCTACAATTTCAGAACTCCTCTGATAACATGCCATTTGCTCAATGCAATAACGCCATACAACCAGTTAATTGGCGACACGTGTATTGACCTGTTCGACAATCTCTGTTGTAATTTACATCACATCGCAAAATGTACATTGAAAGATCGAATTTTCGCTATATTCCAAATAATTTCAATCAGCAGTGTAAAACTACCTCCGTAGGGGGGTCTGATTGTCCATGATTTCCCAGTACGATTACCCTTTTGTCTGTAGTGTAGCGTGTAGGAGTTGTCATTCTATCCGTTTGATAAATGCAAAGCTTAAAGCGGGAGAACAAAGTAAAACTCCTTTTACAAATACCCATGAAGTGTGGCCACGAGGACATACACACTCTGAATCCAAAAGAGAGTGATTTTCACTCCTTAAAGGAATATTGTCCAATTTTGTCAAGCTCAGTGTTGACTTACATTCATAAATATATGTACATACATCACGATTCCCCAGAAAAAATATACAATTTGATGTAAAATTACAAATAGAGGCCTTTCAATTTTGCTTTTTTTGACCTACGAAGAAAACGGCGGCTTTTTCGCCACGGGCTTGTCATTGATTACAAAGCGCCCCACTCGTGACGTCAAAGTATGACCAAACATCGTGTTACTCGAATTGTGTATTGCTGACACTGTAATATTGATGGATATGAAAGTAATATAACTTAAAAAAGTTCAGAATGACATATTTTGTTTCATTTCGTTGTGTTTTAATTATTATTGAAGTGCCAACACACGCGATATGATGGTACACAACGACGTAACTAGGGATGGTCATCACGTTGACGTCACCAGTTATGCCTGCGATGTGGATTTGTCGGAATCGTTTTCGATTAAGCTATTGGGCGGGAAATTCAAAGGCAAAATACTCAACACATGTGACAATCTTCAACTTAATTTAGATTTATATGTATCTACGTTACTTAAGCTTTCCATCATACCAAATTTGCCAATTTCAGACTCAATGACATATTCCTTTAAGAGTGAGGAGGTCCACTTCGAAAAGAGTGAAATCAAATAATCACAATTTTTAAGTATATTTTGTCCGCAAAAATTTGGTCTGATTATTTACAAAATGCTAAAATGACATTGGTATATGAAGGACAAAAAGAAAGTTTGTCTTCGAAATAGCGGGCTGAAAAAGAACATTTTAAAATCCCATGACGCGCGTCTAGTACAAAACTTTTTTCTTGGTCTTAACTAATTTACTCAAAAATGTTATTCAAAGTCCAGAAATTAACTCTTTTCGGAGTGGCCCCTATAGTCACTCTAAAAGACTGAAAATTCATTCTTTTTTTTGCATTTAGAGAGCAGGTATGGTTCAACGCGTTGAACACAAACATGCTGTAGTAGAAGTTTGGTGAAGGACTACGCATGCGCTACATAGCCCCAATAAGCATCGCACAATGGACATCACTGTATTCCGATATTGAGCAGAGCAATATGCGATCATTTTAAAATAAAGTGAATTTCATGTTTTTTCCGTCACCTAATGCTGAAAAAATCTAGCTTCTATATCCATGTTAAATTTACATGGTAAAAAAGGAAACAAAAATCTCTTAAACCTGTCGACCACGGGACCAATTCTGCAAACGTTATAGCACATAAGTCAGTAGCTTAGAGATGGCGTCACAAATACTTGGAAAGCGTCTAAAAAATTATCAGCAAAGAATAGGGCTTGTTTTTTGGACAATTATGCATTTTCATGCCGACGATTCTGAATATTGCACTGGGAAATAATCGTTTTAATTTATATTTGAACAAATTTGACAAATTTTGATCGTTGAGACTGGAGTCCGATTTGGCCGTGTTCAAAGGCATTAAGCAAGACTTGCTCTGTGCACGTGCGTGAAACGTGAATTTTCTAATCGATCTTTGGAAGCAAAATATGATCACGCAAGTCCAGGCGTCGAGGGAAAGCAGTTCAGGACTACGGCGGTCCGGAAGTGTGTAGTCGTGTCACAGATGCGCAAGATATATCAAATTAGTACTGCGCGAGAGATTGACATTATCAAATATATCCGGAAAACAAAGGGGTTTCTATGGAGATTTTTGATCATAGAGGAGGAGCAGGAGATCATTAGGGCCCTATGTAAGGAATTCTTAATCCCACTACAGAAAAGGTTTGACACCTCAGGTAGTTAGTATGGACCCTTAACATCAATGCTAGGTAGAGTGAGTACTCTCAAATGTGTATCACTTTTCCAATAGGGCCAATTTAAGTTACACAGGGGTCAAACTTTTAAAGCCTCAATATGCTTGAAAATGTATGCCATATGGTCCATCGAATCATAAGGATTCAAAATATATAGTTTGTACCACCTACGACCATTGGTTTTGAGTTATAGGGGTAAAAAATGGCTAAAAAATGGTAAAAGGTCAAGATCAATTGGACAGGGGTCAACATTAAAGTTTAATTGATTATTTAAATACTTTGGAAGTTTATTGCCTGAGGTAAGAGGACTCCCCCAAAAAAGTATAGTTTTGTTATTGATGTTACAATGTTTACTACGGAGATAAGGGTCAAAGGAGGTCAACGCCAATGGATTATGTTGCCTATGACCTATTGTCGCTAACATGATAACTATACCCGCAGATGGTATACCCGAACTATTCCTTATATTGACGCATTAAGCTAGAGAAAGACTTCTATCATTTTCAACAAAATCGAGCAACTTACTGATTTGACCCCTGTACAAATAGAAATTGACCTGTTTTACCATTTTAGCCAGTTTTCACCCGATACTCCAAAAAATTGGTCATAGAGGGTACAAAATATACTTTCTGGATCCTATACTGAAGGCATATATGGCATACATTTCAACATGATGGAACATTTTAAAAAGGTTTGACCCCTGTGTAAACTTAAATTGGCCCCTATTGAACAAGTGACACCTCAATTTGAGAGTACTACCTACCTAGCGTTGATTATAGAGGGTCCATACTAATACCAAAGGTGCAACCCTTTCTGTAGGAGAGGTAACGATGATGTTGACCTGGGTCCTAGCTACTTCCAACTATCAGAGGGTCCGTTACTATGTGTGGTTTGATTATGTATCGTAATGGGTTGAAACCTATCAGAACCTAGCGAGGAAAAAATTGAACGTTTTTTTTTGTCGGGTACTTCGGTGATCGCAAAGACGGAAAAGTGTGAACACGCAATTCGCTACGGGCCGCATCCCTTTTTACACAATGCCTTTCGGGATTATTCCAGTCTGAGAATTTTCAAAACGCTGGTTTCAATTTACGCCAACTTTTTTTTCAATTTTAGAAACAGGATATACGTACTACGACCCGCCGTAGTTCAGGACATTCACGCATGTGAGAGCCACAATATGAATGCGGTTTGCGCAAAGCCTTGTAACATAAGCCACGGTTAGTGAATCCAGTTAACCAGGCAAAGCGTTGTGCAGAAGAACCAATGAACGTTTACCTTACATAATGGCAAATATGGAATTTGTTAGGGCACTGCCGTGAAAGAGTGTGAGCTTCCGGATACATTTTTAGTACTTTAGGACTTGATAATCCATACATTGATGAAAGCACTTGCCAACCCCTTAATGGAATCCCAGCTTGGGGTTGCAAGATTATACAGGGGTCAAATTTTTCAAATGCTCCACTCATGTTGAAAAGCACAAATGACACTCCTTTCAAGGTTACAAGGATTATAAAAAGGTTAATTTCCACTACAGTCTTAATAGTTTTGGAGTTAAGGGTAAAAACGTTAAAATGGCGAGAAAAAAAAATTTTGGTGATGTACATGGGGAAAAGTTAAGTTGCTTTGATTCAGCATATGTGGGCAAATTGTTTCCTAGCTTAAAAGGTTGAAATAAGGAATAGTTTGCCTATCTGCTATGCTTGGTTTCTCACGGAATACTGCCTTATCTACTGTAGGACATCTGCCTATTTCAGTTACCATTGTACTTCTTTCTATTGTTAAAAATTTGTCAATGTCAGGATGCGGTGCCAATATGATGAATGGAAAAAAAAAAATATGCATAAGTGAAAACGAGGGATTTTGGGGTTGATCGCAAGGGCTTGGCTATCTTGTTGGGGAATGAAACAATATCTGTAATTGGGGTGGGGTACCTTTAAACAAACAAAAAACAAGTTCAAAAATTATGTTTTTCATTACGAAAAACCTGGTTTTAGCAATCTTCCACCGCAAGGAATGGGTCAACTTGAAACAGGATTCGCACAGGAAGTCGGTTCGTTTCAACAGCACATAAGCCACCGATGGGGGATGCCGCCATCTCCAGCCTGCAATGTGGCTATCCATCAGACTGCAGGTCACATTTCAAGGAGGGCCACCGGTGGATAATACAAGCTCTCAACCCCCAACCAACCAACAGTGAGATGGCTCCAACAAATTCAACACATTTAGTGAGGCCTCATACGCAAGAAGAAGATGTGAAGCCTTCACTGAATCGGTATCGGGATGAACTCTCGTTCACCTGTGAATATCAACATTCTGACAATGAAACTACAAATGTAAAATAGAGGTTCTATATATTATTCAAGATTATACTCAAGAAAATCTAGCCATTTTATACCCGAAACTTGGAACAAAGGCACCATAATTATTTCTGACAACACATGTAAAAAGGCGGCCAGAACACCACACTGAAAGTCCTAACGATACACCTGTAGGGGAACATTGTAAAATAAGGGGGTAAAATTAGTTCAGGGGGTAAATTTGAAATCAGGTTAAAAGTGTGTTTGACAACGATTAAAACATGTATAGTTTGTCTAGGTTGACTGTTAGTTACACCAGTATAGCCCTATTAGGGTTCAAAGTCATCCTAGAGTAAAAATTACCCAATGCTTAGATTTTGTTGCAACTAGTGTTGAATTGTTTCTTTTTTCTTAGCATTCAAAAGTACTATTACGATAAGATGGCATTGGTTGCATAAACGAGGAGATGTAACATGAGTCTACATGGTCCATGGGAGTCTCCAAGACTCGCCCAGAATTTTGCACACAGAGCCGTCCCCAAAAGAGTTAACATCTATTTCGTGCACTATGAACCAGGAGGAATACATTTAACAGCGGTTTCAACCAATTCTGAGCACTGGGTATTTTTTACCCCGGGATGACTGAATCTTGATAAGATATACTCGTCAAACATACTTTTTTTAATCCATATGACATGAAACAAATGGATGTACATTTAAACACAATTTGACTGATTCAATTCCACGGTATTTATTTTCCCCCTTATCTTACGATGTCCTCTACACGGATTTTTATAGGACTTTCAGTATAGTGTTACGGGGCCTTATAGGCATGTGATGTTAAAAAATTATATTGCAATTAGTTCCAAGTGAAATTTTACATTTCTTAGCTATCATTTATGTCTTGATTAAAAGTTGGATATAGAAGAACCATGGTAAAAAAAATATGGACAATTGTGGTTGAGGTGTCGTCAATTCTAATACCATGCCTTACCTTACATATTAGAATAACATTGTACAGGGTAGATGCGAAGGAATTATGTATTTACGCTTATCCGAGCATCTTTCTCCCTCTCTGCCCATGGCAATTAAAGAATGTACTTGAATAGGAAATATACATCAAAAAAATCCATAAAAACTGTGTGGAGAGTAGTGACTTCAGAATCTGATGAACAAATAGTAATAAAGTTATTAAAACCCTTTTGATTTTGAGTTTAATTTATACATTCTACATAGTTTTCAAACTTGCTATGTTTTGGTGGTAGATCCTATTGTGATCTGCTTACAGATGAGGTTTCGTCTTGACAAGAAAAGATGGTCTTACCGAGAGCTATGGCAAAAAAATTATAATAAGCTGTCAACATAATTTGTTGTATTTCCTGTTAAATATTAATATATTGGCTTTTATAAAGGCCATTCCTGTAAGAATACGCGGGCACAATCATTTTTGCTTACCTAGGCGGGAGTGGCCAAGCGCCCAATCCTATCAGCCACTCAGATTGTATATTCCTCATAACAGCTTAACTCGAATATAGTTGGGTCGCGAGACAAGCAAGATAAAGTCCTTTCCCAATTGCAACAACAAACATTGGCCGCAGCGGGGATCGAACCCACAACGTTTGGATCATGACGTCGGCATAGTACTATCAAATGGATAAGTGGTGCGCCCCCTTAAATCCGGGGCGCAGGTTGTATTCAAAGGTGGATTTGTTGCGTGAACATGGACCTTCCGAAATGTACCCTAAAAAGTATTTCCACCGAACTTAAAAAACATACCCTAAACAAGTATTTTTGTGGGTGTTGCTTCCATTAAACAAGTCTTTTGCAGTTTTGCTACCTTAATCCAGTAATCAATGCATTGTGTTGATTAATATACCTTATTACTGACTTTGCTCTTGTTGCTTTACTTCCAAATTGCAATATTTTTTATGATTGTGATCTCGCGTACATCACACTTCAGGGTTACGAAAAAAAAAACATACCCTTTTTCCATATTTCGCTGTTTTTGACATCCTAATCAATGTACGCCGTGCATCGCCTTGTTGGAAAAAAAAAAAAGATACCCTTTTACGCGTTTTCTTGTTCACGCATCATATCACCTTAAAATACAACTTTATCGTTGGATTAGAGAGCACAAAATAAAGACAACTTCATTCGTTTTACTATTAGATCTGAAAACAATCGGTAGAGTAGTGTTTGGCGATGTGCTTTCGAAAAACCGAATAAGACGCGATATATTACGTCAGTTTACACTTAGGCAATTTTTTAACTTCTGCATAATGTTGTAAATGTCTGTCCTGAAGTGTTTGTTGACTGCTCCATAAATAATTACGTTGGCTGCGTGATTATGAAAAGAACATTTGAAACAAATAAGTCGTGGTTTCTCCCTCTCTTTCACCCATAAGCAATGCTTTTGTTGCGGACTGTTCCACCAGAAGACGGACGAAATGCCGATAATTGCCTTTGGAAATCCAAGATAAAAACATAAAAAGTGACGCAAATTAGCATTAGTGTGGTTCTGTTTCGAACTATGTTAACCATAGTTTACTCTTTGCTGCAAGAAACCATTTTGATTTTGTTTCGAGCACAGCCGTTTTTTCGTTACGAGGATCTTCGTCATCTTAACAGTCCCTGGTGTTCCTAGAAACTGTTCACTGTAGTGTCCAATCTTGGTTCAACTTGAAATCGATTGATTCCGGTAACTGGTGTTTCATTCGTTTGCGCACGAATCCGAGCACGATTCTTTATAATCCGATAAAGTTTGAAATAGAATTCCCAACTGAGACGAAATGGCAAGCATGAGAAAGTACTTTATCAACGTAATGATCTCCTGGAAAAGAGAAGTCGGTTCGGAATTGCATAGTGATGAAAGAACGAATTTGGAATTTGCACAACCATCATTTCTGTAATAATCATGTTGGTGTGGTTACAATGCCACTCGTTATAAATGCAATGATACTACAACTTTTGCATGCCAGCGTAAACACCCGTTATGTGAGGTCGACTTACCCGCGCAAGAAACGTCCAGTGCAATTACTCCACTTAAAACAAAGAAGATGTCGCATACCTGAGTGAAATAGTGGCTTAAAAATACACAATGTTTTGCTCCCATTGATCCCATGTAATAATCATAAATATAGCACGGTAAAACAATGCAAACAAAGAGGTCGGTTGCAGCAAGAGCAAGAAAAAGATATGGGCGCTAGATTTGCTGGGTTACTTGCATATAGACAATTATTAGAATGTTACCGGGAACTCCAATGATCGTAACGGTACTCAAGAGAGACGCTATCCACGCTTGCTGTTGGAGTCATTCTTGTGGCGGCTCTACAATTGAGGACCAAATGTGTTGTGGCTTGTTTGATGAATCAGCGGTGACGTGCTTCTGGTTTTAACACTATTCGAAGGGCATGCGAATGGTAAACCGTTAGTGGGGTCAGTTGCTTACATGAATAATATTACAAAACTACACCGGTTTTACTTTGACTTTATACGTGTACTTGCCTCATCCATAAAAAATAATCGTTGTTTTTTATCCTCACTCACTGTGAAGCTGCAATGAAAATCGAAAGAAGCATTCACACTTATTATTTTCTGGTGATAATTTATACTTTTCACGGGTTAGAAAGGACAAACTTAAGGTTTGTATTAGATGCGTGGTGACACTAGACGCTATTGTGCCGATTAGAAATTTATTAATTTCTCCCGCGTGTGCTTTTCAGGTAACAATTTAGAGTGAAAAAACATTTGGACATTGCATGACCTTTGTCTTCAACAGTAAATAAAAGCGCGCATACTGCGATCGAACGTTTTTTGCTGTACTCATTTTACTTTGCCAAGTCACATGACAAATCCACACGCCATAAATTTACAAATTCAATTAATAAATTCATATCTTACACTATCATTTTGAGAAATGTGCATTTGTCATGTTTTCCTTTTGAATGTCACTTCGGCCACAATTGTAAGAAATTTTATTGCAATAATTATACGAGAAAGGATGATTGGTTCGCAGGCACGTTGGGTTCTAAAGTCAACACATTTATTACACATTAACTACCAAACGGTAGTGTTTCCATTAAATATCTGAAGATTTATATCTATTTTATATAAACTGTGAACCAAATATTCCTTAGGTGTCACTCTATTTCCCCCCCCCCCCACGGAGAGTTTAAGCTTTGACAATTTATCATCAATATCAAATACAATGAAAATTACTAAAACAATACAAGTCGCATAAGAATGCGTATGCATTAATATTCATGGCAAATTGTTACAAGGAACTCTCTCGGGAAATGTGTTTGTAATCCCAAAGGAATATATCGATTTACATTTTGTTAAATTAGACATTTAACTTCCTAAAAATATTGGCGAAAATTTCTGGTTGGTGTAACACCAACCAGGAAACAGCAATGATTTTCATTATTTTGGGAGGCATGGAATTTGGTTTTAAAACATATCTCAGACTTAGAATAAAACAAAAAATGACCGCTAGTGGCGCCGTCGTCCGCGGTTTGTGAATGAGAGGCCTCGTGTGACCTTTGACCGTGATACGTGACCTTTAACCTCAATCAACAAATGATGGATCCATGTTGCAACTATGACTCAGTTTGGGTTGAAGTCCATCAAGTATGCGGGTATTACAGGCAAATGTCACCCCTTTCTCATAACGACAACAACATCAACAACAACACAGTGGACAAAGTGATATGATTAGGTATACTCATCTCGGGACAAAGTGTCCCAATGTTCCTGCCTGCTAAGGCAAAAGGCGACACAAAAAACTAATTGTGTCGCCATTGGACAATGCTGTAACATTGAACACACCTACATGAAAGCTAAGGCACAGATATAGCAGAGGGCGGATTTAGGGGTGGGATGAAGGGAAGCCCAATGGGCGCCTTTCGGCTATGAAAATTGAAAACCCTTATATTAGATTATCTCTATGCACGGGCGGGCGAAGCGATCCAAGAAACCCAGCCGACATTACTTATGAGCATGGAGCGTATCAAAGGTACTCAAAGGATATCTTGTTCAAATTTTTAATGCCTCGTATTATGGGGATATAAAACCATATCTAGCCCCCTCATTCGCAGAGGTTCGATCTTATCGCTGTACAGACTGAATTATCATATTGTTTTACAAGAATTTCGTCCCCTAGTCAGAAAATCTATTTTCTAGGCTTTCCCCTACCGTACAACAGTCAGAATCATTTCAATTACATTCGTGTAAGTAAACAATTCCAGCAACGGAATTACATCTAGCTGACCGGATCACTAATGGTTCTCATGCCATCTACCATTTTTCTAAAGCGTGTGCATTCAACATGTCTATGGAAAAGAGGGATTATATGGGGAACTATTTTGAGGTGATTGTATGGTGACCATTTTAAGTGAAATAGCATAAACCGTTTGTCTACCATACAAATATTTATTTTAAAATCTTGTTTTACTATGATATTCATAAACTCTATGTAAGCATATAACGTTATCTTTATCTTTAACGTTTTCTTCTGCTTTTTAGGAATTAAAGTCACTATCAGTGATTCACTCAAAAAAAGTCAAATATGGACATTTGCAGGGACAGTTTTTTAAAAGTGAGGGAAAATGATTGTAGAATTCCCATAAGTTATATTTTGCAATGAACACATTTTACAAAAAAGGAAAAACAACAATGTTTATAAAGATATGAATCTCTATTCACTTATGTGCAAAAGTAAGTTCCGTACAGGGACAGTAATGACTAAAAATACCGATCGGTCTGATTGGCTGCTTTCAGACTTAGCACTTGTAGGGTATTTAGATAGCGATACTTGTACAGACATGCAAAAAAATCCGAATTTTTCGATTTTTCGATTTCTGATTAGGCCAAATCTGATATTGCCTTTAAATGTCTTTAAAATTTTGTAGTATTGTTTTGACTTGCGTTCAGGGTTTTGGCTGATGCATGCAGAAATAAATCGTCACCTAGTGTGATCTTCATCACAAAAGAATAAGATCCATCTTAGAATGGTCGTGCAACATAGCTTTAAATTGTCTGTCACATAAGTAACAAAAAGTGGATAGAAATTGCATTACGAAAATAACTAACTTTACACAGGACCAGATTTATTTAAAAAAACCGCATGGCGCATTTTGTTAGGTTCCGTTTATATATAGTCATGCAGATTGGTGCAAGATATCAAACTATTGTGCATTTTGGGTGAAAAGTACCAAATTGGGCACAGATGTAGGCTCCTGATATGCTAAATAAATCTGGTTTAGGGGCCAAATTAATTCCTTCCAAAGAGGCTGCCAAATTCAAAAATGGCAGCCACTGTTAAAATGTAATATTTTAACGTGCTTTCTATATGTTTATATGATCCAATTTCTCAATTTGATGACAGAATACATTGATTGACACTCCAATGGTAATTCCAGTGTTGACATTAGCATATTAATCCAAAAATGGCAGAATCCAAAATGGCGACCAATTGTCAATGAAGCGTTATCTTGATACCAAGAAATGAATGGTTTTTTTTTTTTATCTTGTTATGATTCCTGTAGGTGTTATTGAACAATGTGCATTAAAGAATTCACATCACCTTAAGAATACCAACCAAATATAAGACTTGAATCCAAAAATGGCGGCGAAAAATATAAAATGGGCAGCTGATTGTCACTTAAGCTATCCGTTGATTATAAAGAAATTAATGTTTATGATCTTGATAAACTCCCTTTAGGAAGGAATTCACATTAACGTATCAATCAACAAATCAATCAATCAAATTTATTTGTTCATCACAAGATACAGCAAAAAATATAGTACGATTATATAATAAGTGATATATATAGTACAATGATAATGAAGTATTTAGGAAAACTATATAGACACAAGTGATACTTAAAATAGAAATCATGAGACAATAACTGAAGGGAATTAGCACAGACCTGCAAACATTACAGGATTTTCCTGGCAAAAAATTAAGATTAACATGACAGTTACAAAAATACAAAAATCAGGAATATATTGCAAATTAGTACCCAAAAGCGTAATGCCTATTAAAAAGGGGGTGTTGGCAGGTATGGATCTTGAGTAAAATACTATTAATTTTATGAGATTAACCATGGCTTGTCCAGGGTGACGAGGTCCGTACGCAGAGGGGTGGGGGTGCAGTGGCCTCTACAAATTACTATACAAAAACTATGTTTTGTAACAGTGAAATTCAAAGAACAGGGCAGAAGTACACAAAACAACAATACGAACATGACGTTCAAAAATAACCGTTTAAACACAAATCCGACTATTGGATAAAAAAATAGATTAGATAAGAGCTATGTAAAAAAAATAGGAAGGATAACAGCACTATAGGAACTGAGAAGAGGGTTTTCATTTTTGTTTGAAAGAAATGAGTGAGGTGGCAGTTTTTTTTTACATGGGGGGTGGTAAGTTAGACCAAAGCAAGGGACCTTGAATTCTTATTGTGTTATGGCCAGGACATTGTTAAACATTTAATCTGAGGATGTCAGCATGCCTGGTTTGATAATAATGAGTGCGAGTATGGAAGTTGAAGAAACTGCTCCAGAAGATATTGGCAGTAAGTTTATATGGTTTTTACTTGATACATGAAGGTTAGAAGTTGGAGCCTGTAAATGTCGTGGACTTTCATGGTTTAGTGATGAGAAAAGGGGAATCGTAGAGTAACCCCACAAGGAATTGGTGCCAACGTCTAATTCCACGTTTTGAAGTAGAAAAAGCGAATCTTAACCATTGTTGTTAGCGTCAGCCCCAACCCCATAGCACCATATGATATGTACGGGTAAAACAAGACCATGATAAAGTGTATGAAGTAGTGATTTTTGTGTAAAAATGGTCGGACTTTACGACTTAACTCCATGTATTGGGATAATTTTTGAAATGTGTTTGGTTATGAGAATTCCAGGATATATTGTGATCAATAAGAATGCCAAGAATATTAGTAGTTAGAATTTGTTGGATAAATGCGTCGCTATTTTATGTGCAACTTTAATAATCTGGTTTTTTATTATTTTCGTTCTTTTAAACGATCATAAGTTAGTCTTTTTAACATCAAGATAATTTGTTTTAATTTGAAACCAGTTAGAAATAGCTTTAAGTTCATGATTTATTAATTGTTAAAGTGCACGAGGCTCAGATGAAGAGAAAGAAAAGTAGATTTTGTGTCATCAGCAAACAGTATTAATATGGTTTTGGAACAAAGTGGGAGGTCGTTAATATATAATAGAATAAAAAGGGGCCCTAAAAATTGAGCCTTGATGAACTCCGCAGGTGATGGTTGCTGGGTCAGAAGAAAAGATGTATCAATTAAAAACCCGTTGTTTCTGGTATGTCAGGTAATTCCTAACCAATATTAGCAAACACCTCTGATACCATAATTATTGAGCTTAGAGAGTAGAATGTCATGATTTATGGTATCAAAGGCTTTACTAAGATCCAGGAATACAATTTTAGGAATTTGTTATCCAAAGATTCAGCAATTTTACAGTAGAGTTCATTTATTAGGCCAGGTATGATAGGCGTTAGATATAAACAAATTGATGACGGGGTAAGTAGTCCTGCTTTGTAGTATGAAAATTATAGATACGAGTGTAAACAATTGTTTCAGAAGTGTGGATATCGACGGGAGTATTGATATGCCTTATAGTTTGAAAACATTCGTGCTTGTTAGCGTTGCTTTAAATATAGACCAGTTAACATCTACGTCACTTTCTTTTGTTGACTGCCAATCCATTCCTGCCAATCGTTATTGCCCATATTATTTAAACTCTAACAGATACAATGGCCCCAGTGTGTAACATCAGGCCGACCTATGTTCAAGATACCATGCCCTAACATGTTTACAAACATGCGTTAAAGGAAAAATATTGTCAGTATTTTTGTCAAGCTCAGTTTGATTACATTCATAAAAATATATGTCATACATCACGAATTCCCGAAAACAAGACTACCATTTGATGTAAAATTAACCAAATAGAGGCATTTTAATTTTTGCTTTCTTGACATACGAAGAAAACGGGCGATTTTTCGCCACGGCTTCATGATCAAAAGCGCCCAACTCGTGACGTCCAAAGTGATGACCAAAACATCGTTGACTCGAATTGTTATTGCTGACACTGTAATATGATGGATTAATGAAAGTAGTAATAATAAAATTAGAAAAAAAAGTTAAAGAATGCATAGTTGTTTTATTTCGTTGTGTTTAATTATTATTGAAGTGGCAACACTGCGACCTGATGGTCACAAAACGGGACGGTATAAATTAGGATGCTATGACCTTTGACATCGTAAACATTATGGCCATGCGATGTGGATTTGTCGGATCGGTTTCGAGTAAGCTATGGGGCGGGGAAATTAAAGGGCAAATACTCAACAAATGTGGACAATTCAACTATTTAGAGTATATGTAATCTACGTTACTTAAGCCTTCCAATCCATACCAATTTTACAAATATTCGAATCATGACATATTTCCTTTAACTGGTCTAAGGTTACTTCGCCGCTTTAGGATTGGGAACTATCCAAGTACAGGGGGAAAAAAAAAAAAGGAAAGAATTAAAAAATGTTGGGATAGAACACCAGCGATGTTTGGAATAATTTGTTTCAAAGATTATACTGATATGCATCATCTGAAGCACTGGTTATTTGTGTTTTTAAGTTCAGAGGTAGTTCTTGAAGTTCATCTGGAAGGTTGGTATAGAAACAGACTACAGAGTTTCGGGTTATAGCCGTGAAAGGTGTGTTAAAATCAGGATTTGGTTCAGGAATCTTAGCAGCAGCGTGCTAACTATGTAAGCCAAAAAAAGTATGAATTTTCGCAAATTAACTGCTTTCTCAGTAATCTTTCACACATTATTAACAACGAAGTCAGGAAAGTGGACTTTCTATTGCGACCTTAGTAATTTGTTTAAGGTTTTCTATAGTTCTTCTCGATTCGATTATTATTTTCAATTTTACTAGTTATATTGATTTTTTACTCCGGCGCAATAGAATTAACCGTCGTTCGGTATTTGCTTACGTTTTTAATTTATTTTCATAATTGCTTAGAGATGTAGGTTTTATATAGGTATCTTTAGTTTGAATGATTAAGTTATCCTTTAGTGACCCATGGGTGTTTTAGGTGAATGCGTTTGAGAGGTTATGATTTTTAATTGGGCAGTGAATATTCAAAAGTCCGATAGTTAAATTAAATTTATTATAGCTTGGTCGGGTCTTATATGGCGTTACTTTTGTCCAATTCAACGATAGATACGCATTATTTAGTGCCTGTATGTTGTTTGGCTTGAACTGAGGAGATTTCCTAGTCAAATGTTGGGTTTGGAGTAGCCTAATATTTTTGTTTGGGTAGGAAGATTGGAAAATGGTACGAAAGACAGTAATTAACACTGAATTTAATATGGGATCCGAATGTACATGGTAAAAATATTATCAATTAAGGAGACGCTGGTATGCCCGTACTATAATGTTTAATTCGAGTTGGGCGATCAATCCTTGGAATGAAGTCATGAGAATATAACAAATTAATGAATGTCATTAAATTGGGGGTCAGAATCGAGGAGAGTAAATCGAGATTGAAGTTCACCCATTAAGTAGGCATGGTTCTTTCACTGGAACAAATGTTAGCGTATTCCCCAGGTGAGCTATGAAATCAGAGTAAAATAACAATAATCGGTTTGTTTTAGATAATTGCCAACCAATTGTTTTAACGGAGTTTAAGGAAATCTCAATGAAATAGAATCGCAATCGGCACAAAGTCAAGGGAGAGGTCAGGTCTGAGGCAATAATTTAAATCGGGATGCATGAAAAGGGAGACCCGCCTCCACGGCCCCGACCGTCGAATGCAATTCTCGAAAGAATAATTCTCGATATCAACCCCGGAGCAGCATACATCATTTTTTTTTTCGGAATTGAAAACCAGGTTTCAGAAAAAACCGTAAATAGAAAAATGCTGCTTGTAAGCTTGAAAAAGTAAATTAAACCATCTGTTCATCCGAATGTTTGTTAAGACTGCATGTGTTCGCATGAAATAACGAAAAAATGGAGATGAACTGATAGAGGGGTTCGTGTGTGTTTGAAGGTTTCAGTGGTATAGGATCGACATAAGTCTTTGGTACTCGTAATATCTGTGTCATCGTGGTGTATAGTGCTGTCAAAAAAGCAAAATGGTTGAAAGTGGGGTAGATGCAAAGTCGGACATAACAATTACCAAATATACTACAGAAATATAAAATATCTTAACATTACTAACAAAAATCAAACAAGAGTTAATTAAGTTACAGTGTATTATAATTACAGGAGATTGAGCTCTCAAAAATCACCATGAAAAATAAAATAAAGTGCATGTGACTGTATAAAAACATTACCATTAAGATATACCGTGAAAATTGAAACTATAAATTTTTGGAGCGCTAGGAAAAGGTTTTTAAGGCGTAGACGTGAGAAGGAAGGAAGAAGAATGTATACAAACAAGACGAGTGTTGTTACTAAAACATTTGTTTTTATACAAAACGGCCAAACGTAGATAATTTTATCTAGTTTCATATTTAAATGAAATATGTAGATAGTTAGAAAGAGATTTTAACAAAAAAAAGTTGTAGATGGTGGAGCAAGGAAGTAGAAAAATGTACATGTTATATTACCTAAAAAATTTTGATTTTAAAAATTATTTTTCAATTTATTTGAGAAAAGATTCTCACGGGAAAGTATTTTGTTTACTATATGAGAGGAGAAAGGGGAATACCCTAGTGTTTTTGCTAAGTGCACCTGATTAGATTGACAATAGGGGAAGGGGGGGAATTCCCCAGGATGCTAAATTTGAAAATGTTTAGGTTTTGATATCAAAACATTGAGAACTAGGGAATTACCCACAGATTTATATATATGAAGTGAGTTAATTAGCGGTGTGATGAATTCCGATGGTTCAGCTAGGTAAGGTTACGTTATGTATGAGATGATGTAATGATGATTGTTAGGAAAGGGGAATTATCTGTGAGTAGTAAAATTACTATCACTGGAAGGACTCTAGGTCAGCAGTTGTAATCAGCTACAGTCTATGGATAGCTAGTTTTATATACAATAATGGTTAGATTTGAGCTCACACCGTGCCCAGGATTTATTATATTTAATCCCTGTGAGCAGAGTGACGTAATTATTCTTTACGGTCGTCTTTGAGCCGAAAGTGCTGGGAATCAAAATAGGATTCCAAAGTGTGGACAGATAGAAATCGTGGTGATTAGCTTGGACTGATACTGTGGAATTATTATCATCGAGGGGATTTTATTTAACCTTGTCGTCTGAACTGCTGGACCAAGATTACCTTCAGGACTGAGAAGATTCCCTGGATATAATACTGAGGAGTTTTGTATGAACTTGTGCGCTGTCATTTTGGAGTTTACACGTGAGGACAATCCTCGTTGAACTCCAACGCTTCTTGTGGACATTACTGGACCATTTCTTCGAGGAAACACAATAAGTATTACATCTGTTGTAATTGTGTAATTTTACTATATATAATGAGGTTTTGGACATACCAAATTTCTTGACTGAA
Source organism: Ophioderma brevispina (assembly GCA_023653785.1). Taxonomy (NCBI): domain Eukaryota; kingdom Metazoa; phylum Echinodermata; class Ophiuroidea; order Amphilepidida; family Ophiodermatidae; genus Ophioderma; species Ophioderma brevispina. The sequence continues at coordinate 79,585 of JAMKCH010026931.1, forward strand.
CCAAATCAAGTAAAGATCATTAAACGTGATTATATATTAAAAATTTAGATCATTTGTGCAAGGCTCATTTATTTGGGTTTGAAAGGTAGTTCGACCTTAGACGTCTACGAGACGATCTCATCTAAACAGAATTGGGGGC
>JAMKCH010026932.1:0-17614 GCA_023653785.1 Ophioderma brevispina
TTTTTTTTTGCTCATAATGGTGGGTGAATTTTTTGTTTGAAAACTTCCACCCCCCCCCCCTTGAAGTCCCAAATGGTGCTTCCATCCCTAATTACAATAGCAAATTTGTTGCCAGTCGACAGAACCTGAAAACAGCTCGTAATCTTCAAGTCTCCGGGAAATCGATCTCAGACTTATTCGCAGCGTCGTGTGTTTTGGGGGGATGGGAAACTTAGGGAAGGCCAATTTGCAATCTTATTTCAACCGACGCAATTTTTAAAAACGAAGGGCGTGAAGGCATCATATGTCAAGATGGAGCGGAATAAAATAATGAATCAGCATCACGTTCCGTCAAAGAAAATCCGGCGCCGGGGGGGGGGGTGCCAGGCCACCCCCCGGCACCCCCCGGATCCGCGCCATGAAAATGCAATACAGCATCTGAAATAGTAACAATCCTAAACATTTTGCTTTGCTGATGATACTGGGTGCCTGACGTCATTCTAATCTGTGAAAGAGAGTCGGGAAACACAAAAAAACATGGTTGGACCGGAGACTAAAAAAATCTCCAGCACCCTTCCAAAGAAAGGCGATGTCAGAGAATACAAAATACGTTTCCGTTTCCCTTCCGGAATGCGAAGTCACTTAGGGACAGTTTACATCAGGCAATGTTTTGCTCATTTCATTATTAAAGTACAACCCAGTAGAACACGGTGTTAAATGAGTAGTCCTCATTTCTGTCCGTCACACGAAGCCCAAAAAAAAAAACGAAACCCCCTATAGGTCGGGGTCACGTTCTTTTTTAACTTTATTATCTTCGCAACGGTTGGTGGCCATCACATGAGCCTTGCTTTTTGGTACAGCTTGGCGATCTGGTCCAATGGCAATCGCTCCTTTATGTCCTTTTATCTGAAGTGCCATTTCTCTTCACATCACTGTCAGCCTTCGACCGAAGAGGATATCAAAAAATTCTTGTTGCCCCCCCCTCTCCCAATTGCTGGTCGACCAGATGTTAATTTAGTATCTCGATGGGAGATATTGTAGTGTGCGAGTGTGATTTGGTAAAATAAATAAGTTTCATATTAGCATTATGTATTAGTGTTAGCTGAACATATAAATAATATTATAGTTTAATATTTTGAATTCAGACGCCAACTTTCAATAGTCTTAATTACAGAACGGATAAAATTTCATTTCTCACGTACCTCTTGTGAGTCCAAAGCTGCCTAACAATAAAATTTCTTTAATCAGGCATTTCCAAAAAAATATCCCCTGTGGGAGGCTTGCCATATCTCGTGTGAGTGCCAAGCTGGCTACAAGCAATATTTAATAATAATGTAAGTTATTTTAATCGATGTGTAAGGCTCAGCCTTTGAGCTTATTTTGCTTAAAATGCGTAGTAGCTCCCTTTCTCAAAATGCGTAATTCCCCATGCTTTTATTCATTGCTTGCCTTATTTGTTTTGGCTAATTTTATGTAGGTTCGCCTTCAGCGTATGGGAGCTCTTCCATTCTTTAATGATTGTTTTTTGCGTTAATTATTTGCTTGCTTCAATTCTTATTACGCTCGTTAGTTTCGTGGTCTGCGTAAGTCACCAGCCTCGAAGCCTAGATAGATTTTTACGTGCTATACTTTGCTTATTTATATAGGCCTATATAGATTTTTCTTTGCCCCCTGGCTTTGCTGAAGCCGTTAAGGAATTTATGAAATTATGAAATGCATGATCATACAGTACATTACTATATTTATGCGCATAATTTTTTTGATCCTGATGGCTGACAACATGGCAATAGAAAGTTGTGCTGCATATTTATTTCCTGTTCAAGGGTAAATATCAAAACCAAATCAGATAACATCGTTGCTTTCCATAACAAATATGCATCTTTAAGGTGATCCAGCCTCAGGCCGCAACCTTATAGCCAAATAATTTTGTCCAAAGTCAATCAATATCCACAGTTTTTAATAGTTTAAGAAAAGGCTCAATATATTGTAGAGAATTTGGTAATACGAATTTGGATCTCAGAAAGCTCGAAAGGGTGTGCCATTGTTGGGCAGTCACGAGCTGGCCCGTCATGACGCGATTGTCAAACAACCAACCAGACAGATACAAACAATAACAGGTGCGTTTTCTCATACCATTTTCATTGTGGGGGTGTTTTGGAGCGTTTGTTGCCGTTACCCTTAACTTTGCAATAAATGTATATCAATATCCTGTGTTATCCTAAAACGGAATAAACCGCAATAACTTTAAGGTGAAATGAATTCCTCTTCTATGATTGAATAACAAAAGCCAATTTCCCTCTACCCTACATGATAGCATATCTAATTTTTAATATAATAAATCAAAAGATATATGACTACGATTGCCTTTCAAGATTTGTCAAACTTGAAAGGTGATCTCTATGGAACTGCTTCAGCATTCAACTTCAACCCCAATTATACTATCAATCAACTAAGCCAGGGCAACACTCAGGTAAGTTTATGGAAATCATTTTAATTTATTGGTAATAGGTCATATGTTTACTATAGGACCCCAGTATATTTGGAGTTTAATGTACGAGCGCGCTTATGCTTGCACTTGGAATGTTCAATTCGTTTCGGCATGGCTAGAATCGAACAAAAGAATCCCCGTTTAGGCATACACAGTCGGGAGTGATTTTCTAAACCTCCGTATTGTGCTTTCTCTTAGCCTCCCTACAACCAGGTCACAACTAACAAGAAAGGCGATCGAGAATGGGTTTTAATTATTATGTACGACTTTTGTATTTATTTCATGTTTTTTTTCTTGTACTATTGTTTTGTTTCTTCCATCAACAATGGTTAAAATTGACGTTAAACGTGCAGCAAGACGAGTACATAAGTCTTGGTGGTCGCGAGGCAGGAGTTCGAGTCACAATTACGCCACCGGATGTGCGCCCTCCTACCTACCGAGACGAGGAGGTATAATATGTCACCCGCTTTTTATCACATCTATTTCGTTGGTCGCTTTGTAAGTATTGCTATCAATAATCCAACAACATACTTCCACCTTTCTGCATTTTAACGAGTATTCATAGTGCTTTCGAGTTGTTTTTCTTTTTTACACATAAGTTTAGTAATGTAGGCTCTGTTATTTTTTTTTTCTTGCTTACACCGAAAAAATACCGCAAGCCTTTCTTTAATTTAAACGTTTTCGTGTTTTTTTTAAAATTGTAAATTCTGATTTTTACATGTATGTAGAATTCAATATAATTACTTTCAGGAGAATATATCTCGTCTCGGTGGATTATACAGTGTTGTGCAAAAATTCTGATTTACACCAATGTATGTCTTCAAAGGAGGGGAGAATGTGGTCTCTAGAATGAAGCATATGAGAGGCAGGTAATGACCTGTGGCATTTTGCTGTTGCGTGCGTGCGGCATGTGCATGCATGCATTCATGTTTGTTTGTTTGTTTGTTTGTTTTGTTTGGTTTGATTGTTTGCTTGCTTGCTTGCTTGCTTGTATGTTTGTTTTGGTTTGTTTGTTTGTTTTGTTTTCCTTGCTTGCTTGCTTTCTTGCTTGATTGCTTGCTTGTTTTTGTTTGTTTGTTTTGTTTTGTTTGCTTGCTTGCTTTGCTGTCGGGCTTGTTTGTCTGATTTTTTTTTTTTGTTTTTTTTGTCTTTGTTTTTTTTTAATATGTAACATAAGCAATCAAAGAATCGATTTCTTCCATATTGTGTTGGTAATTGGTGTTGTCATTTATAATCGTCCTAGTGAGAACCGCAAACTTTTTTTTTCATCAGTTTGAGGTGGTTTGGAGGGGAACCGATGAATTTAGGGGGTCACTAAAACTTTTTGTTCAAAGGTAAATATCGTCCCCTTATAGCCAGGAAGTTCATGTACATTTTGGGATTTTTCGACCTTCCATAGGTCAAGGAGTGTGAGGCCAATGTATCAACTTTTAAAAGATAAGTAGCATTAAACCTGGAAGATTACCTAATTATTCTAAATGTTCAGTATTCTACTTGATTTTCTTATTTTTTTTAGCTAATAATCAAACTTTAAACTTGTCCCTATCTCAAAATTTCCATTTGGACATAGACAGTTCGTGGTCTCTAAGGGTACGATATGTTACACTGTTAATCACTAGCAATTTAGAGTCGGCATTTGGAGTAAAATAATTATCTTTAGAAAAACTAAACCTTTCTTTCCTCTGTGAAAAGGCAGTCCTAACAATACGTACACGTAATGTGGAAACAACCACTGCGTCCAATCAAGTGGAGTACCTCTAGTGTACGTGCACTAATGACAGTATGTTTGGACAGCAAGTAGGTAATGGTGAATCAACCGGTAGACACTTTTTCTTATTGGGGCATGAGACTATATTATACTATAGGGATATTCATCACAGGTTGCGACTTACCTAGTCATCGTATATTATATTTTGCGGCTATTTATGCTTGTTTTCAGTTGCCGTAGTTAATGTTTGCATATTGAAACTTTTGAAATACATGAGGTTGTTATGATACAATACAACTAGCCTGGACCGAGATGTTTTGTTATACAACAACACAAAGGTACTTCTAAAGGCTTTTTAATAAAATTTCAAATGTTTTTATAAATTCAGAAAAACTATCTACTTTGTAAATCAGTTCGTTCGTAGATGTTTTTGTAGGAGTAAAAGGCAAGATGATGCTTTGTCGAAACACCCGGTGATAGAATTATTTTTTTTTTTAGTCAGCATGACCATATTTCACCTACAACGGTAAAGAATAGGGCACCCGATTCCAGTTTTCAAAAAATGGCAGCCATCTTATTGAAAAGGCAAGAACCCCAAGGAAGACTACTTTTGTGTAAATGTTTTTTTTTCTCGGTCAAGGAGTTAATTAAATTGTTTCGAAAACTATCAAATTTTGTACACGTTAAATATAATCCATGTTAATTATTTCATTACCAGATACGTGCAAACAAGTCATGCGAATTCTACCACTATAGCGGGAAAGTTAAAAGGTAAACCTTGCCCACATCAATGCCAAGTAAGGACCTGGTAAATTTGTTATATTTAAGATTCCCTCCATTCTTTAACCCTTATCATGTTTTGTAACAACACACGACAAGGGGTGGTTACTACCTCCTGCATTTCGTATAAACATCAAATACTGCAGGAAATTAGCGTTGTTGTATCACATAAGTACAAACATCCCAAAAATGACTTACTAGGTGACACGAATAAGCCATAGGAAAATATAACAAATAATGGATATGGGTGGAAACTTGAATTCGGACCACTTTTTTTTTGGTGGCTTGTATAACATTATTATATCTCGTAACGCTCTTTGTGTACAAAAACTAGTTAAGTTTTTTTTTCATCATTTATAGAGAGTAAAAACGTAAACGCATGGCAATTTGATGTTTTTAATTTTCTGGTGGAAAAAAATTTTTTGATACTTTCGTTTTCGTGTATTCTAACGTTATTATCTATGGAAATAGAAATTTTGCTGACGTGCAAATTTTATGCCTTCCAATTTCTGCCTGGCATGCTCCTGCGGAACTTGGGGAGGGGCCTTCGGCGATCAGGCTCGCCGGGAAATGTGATGGACCTGGTGGCCTGGTCCCACCACCGGCACCCTTTGAGGATCGGAGAATTCCACGGAATCACTTTGCTGCCCAGTCCGTGGCACTGCGGTCGCAGTGTCCCTGTCGGTCGTCCTGGATCGATGACGGGTGGTGTGGGCGGTGGTCGTCCTCTGCTTTGGACCTAAGGCGGTTTGTGGGCAGCCCATCTGGCAAGCCCAGGGGCTGTGACCTTGGTGGGGAAGCGTGGGTCAACCTCGATACGCGGAAGGATTCTAGGCATGTCTGAACTTCTCTCTCAAGGGGGCGGGGGGGGGGGGTGGCTGCCACCCCTATCCATCGCTTCTTGATCACCCTGTATTATACCTATATACCCCATTACATTTGCCCATTACATCAAAGCATTTGGCACCAGAAAAGGGGTTTAGTAAGGTGCAAAGCAAACTAAAAGGGTGTGGTAACCTCCTCCCTTCGAAAAGTTTTTTTTTTTTTTACTTTTAGTATTAGTGTAGCAGATTATATGGGTTCCCATGCACACCCTTTATTCTAACATGATTTTTAGAACAACTATGCTATCTTCTTCAAGAATTCTGATGTTACTAAAATCAAATATTGTCCCAAGGGGTCCGTTTGGCGGCCATCTTGGATTAAGCGGAATCAATCGTGCAAAGTGGTTCAATTTATTTTAAAAGTATCTCAAATGATTCATCTCACCAGAAGGAATCAGAAAATATATAGTTTCGCATATCTTCGATGTTCAGTTACATATGTGTGAAAATGTGACAACGGTCATTGAACTTTTGATTGGTCATTGTACAGTGGCCAAATTTTCAAAATGCTTCAAACTTGACAAAATTGGTGTCAAATTGTTGATAGGAGCATCAGCAATCTGGAAATGTACAGTTTCCCACGATTTAAGATCTTCCGTTTTGGTTTATCGTTTTGGAAAGAGACGCGTAGAACCTAATCCCCATACAAACCAAATGCAAATTCCATAAGAGGGTTACTTTACACCCAATTTTAGCAAATAACTAAACATCCTACATAGGGCAAACTAGATTTCTCATGCTCATAGCTACAATTTAACACCAAATTTGTTAAGATCCATGCCTTTTGAACGTTTGGCCCCTGTACAATGAAGAATCAAAAGTACAATGACCTTTATCACATTTCACCATATCTCTGTAATTGAATACCGCAAATATGCCAAAGTATATGTTTTCTGATTCCTTATGATGAAACGAGTCATTTGAGATACTTTCAACTAAATCAAACCATTTTATATATGACTGATCTCTTCAGATCCAAGATGGCTGCCAAACTGACCCCGTGGGACAATATTTGATTTTGGTAACATCAAATTCTTAAAGTAGATGTTGTAGAAATTCTAAAAATCATGATAGAATTTAGTTTTAAAGGGGATGCATTGGAACCCATGTAATCTGCTAGACTATATTGTTTTCGTTAATTTGCTACATCAAAGAAAAGATGGATTCTCTAGTCGGTAAAACAATATTTGTTTCCAAATTATATCTTTTCTTTCATGTTGAGTCATTTACGAGTAATTAACTTTATTCCAGTACCAAAACATATCAGAAAACAACATCAATATCAAGATGGCCTTCAAATGTTTATCAGGTAAGTACCTTATTTAAAGTAACACTTCTTTTTTAAAATACTCTAATTTTGATAATGCAAGCTTCCGTCTTTTAATTTTGTTTAGTTAGATTTATTTGTTTGTTTTTGCTAATAATATTTATTGGTCAACATATACGAGGATTCAATGTCCTACAGAACAATTCACATTACTCCTGTATTTCGTTACTCTAATGCAGAAGCATTCTCCTTCGAGTATTCACGCGAGCAGCCCGAAGCAACCGGGAGATATTAATGACAGACTTCTATGAGTAATGTCACGAACCACGGTATAGAGTCTGTAAAGTTTATCGCAATATGCACACAGAGTCTTAACGGTATGGCACTGCATCTTTTGTCAATATTGCATTTTTAGGTAGGGCCTACAATGTTAAAAATGATCGCAAACAAACGCCGTTTTAACTGGCAGCGGGGGATTCAAAACATGAACTGTTAAAAAAATGGCGTTTTAACTGTTGTGAGTCAGAGCTTGCCGAGTAGTTAAGTAAATAATGTTTTTTTTACGGTGATTTTTGAAAGCATAAGGGGCTTCATCAAAAAATGTTCTACAACATCGTTCTTTAGAAACGAGCAATTATGTCAAGGAGCATGGTTTTATCTTTCAGTTGCTCTTCCATTTGACAACAATCGGTGTCATGGTTCCAACATTACTGCAAAATAAAAATCGAAGAAACCAAGAAATCTAAATTAATAACAACCATCGTCCATTGAAAAAATAAAAAGTTTTTTTTTTTAAAAAAAAAAAATAATTTCAGTAGTTTTTCAAGTGGCGATGCCCGTAACACACCGTTCCTGTAGAAGTCGTTTTTGTTGGTTGTAAAAATTCACTTTTTGTGAATGGACAAGAAAGTGGCCACACCATTCAAAAAATTGAAGTTTTGTGTTTTTGTAAAAGTCCCAAAATTATTCTCACAAAATGATGGTGTTAACACTGACACGTTCAGGAGCAACATGTAAACTATAACGAACAGTCGGTCTGTTTATATATTCAGAGACAATTTGGTACGATTGGAAGTTTTCTTCGAGGAACTAAATTACGCTTCGACAGAAGACCATCCAGCATATCGGTAGGTTTTCACGAATTTTGTCACATTGTAAACTGAATCGGAGTCTATATGTCAAAGGTAAACTATATGGACGTTCCTAAAAGAAGAAATCCTCTGTTCCAAGAGGGGACATTGATCATTGTGATGTTTGTACTATAGAAGGCACAAACGAGGATAAAAGAGTGCAAAAACATAGAAAAAAATCGTTGGCACTTTGTGTGTTTGAAAACTTTAATTTTGACCAAAAAAACAGATGACCGTGAGAAAATTTACCCTTTCGTCTACTTGTTTTTGTTTTTTTGTAACAGCACACCGGCGACTGCCCTCTCCCCCCAATCCCTTATTAAACATCCCATTTTATATAATTTGGTACGCTGAGTATTGGTATCAAAAATAAGGACAAGCGCCAAAGGAAATGAGTAAGGGGAGGCAAGGGAAGGAAAGCATATGGAAAATAAGAGCAGAAGGGCGTATAGAAACATAGCTTATTTGGCAAGGACTATGCGTACATAAACCTAGTTATTTCTCATCATAAAGAGTCAAAATCCGCACTTAAAATCGGATATTCCTCACATTTTTGGGTGACAATTGATTTTCCCACCCTATTCTATCTACACTGTGTCGACGGAAATGGGCACTTTACACTGACGTGCAGACTTCATTGGACGTCATTTCCGACTTAATCAGGCATATTGGCAATTCATATCGTATGATTGGAAATAGCAAGACGCATAGCTAACGCGTTGGTACCACAATCATTGTAATTTTATAATTTCTGAGTCGTACTAGGCGTGTTGGAGTGTTGGAGAAATTTCTCTCCCGAATAGCAGGGGACTGTAGTGATAAGCGTGTGCGCTTCCGGATAAAATTGTATTGTTTGCACACAAGTACTTTTAGAGGAAAGCATTGATATACACTCCATAAAATGATGGAAGCAGCTTGCCAGCCCCCCCCCTTATGGCCCCCAGCTGATTGTTCAAGTTCTACAGGGTCAAAAATTTAAAATGTTTCTGAATGTGTTTAATAAGTACATAAAAAAGGTGTTTGTTCTGGTCACAAGTGATTCCACCAAGGTATAAGGTTTACCTACTATGGCTTGTAGTTTCAGAGTTATTTAGGCGTACACACTGTAAAAATGGTGAAAAAGGTCAATTGTGGTGTGTACATGGGTCCAAAAGTTCAAACGTTGCTTGTTCAGTTAAATATTATTGTGGTGCAAATGGTGTGTCCCTAGCTTTAAAGGATTGAAATAAGGAAATAGTTTGCCTTATCTGTTATTCTTAGTGTTCACGTTAATCCAATCAAAATAGGTCACAATGTCATATAATACGATACTGCCTATAAGCTTTGCCAATATCTGTTTCCTTATTTTGCCATTTTGGTTAATACCAGACTCGTCGTAAGATAGTCAAAACTATTCCTATATGTCCTTCTATGAGCTAAAACCAACCATTTGAACCACATTTTACAAAAAGTGGAGCACCTTTTAATTTTGGAACCCTGTACAAACCAAATTGCCTTTTTTTTTTTAAGGCTTTTATTTTTTTTTGACAGTTTTTTTATTTTAACCCCATAATTGTCCTAAACTATAAGTCACAGGTAGTATAAAGTTTTACCTTTTTTGGAATCCTTACGTCACCAGAAAGACACATGGTGTGCTTTTCAACACGCATTGAACATTCTAAAAATTACCCCTGTTTAAACTCGTGAATCCAAGCTGGGGTCCCATGAACGGGGTGTGCAAGTGTTCCATCAATTTTTTTTTTGATTATCAATGTATAAAGTACTTGTGTACCAAATTCACAATTTTAATCCCGGATTTGCCACACTCACATAAGAATCTTTTTTTTGTTTTTCATTACAGTCCCCCACTAGAAGGGGCTTTGCCACCAATGGGTGTTTCTTTGCATGACAAGGAACCTAAACTGTCAAATGACAATTACATAAACCATTGGCATCAGAAGAGGGCGGGTTTTTTAGTAAGGTGCGGAAAAGGGGGCACCACTTTTAAATGAGGTAGACGAGGGTTGAAGGTGGTCCGCATTGCTTTTTTGTTCGACATTTACTCTATGTACCGTATAATCCCTTAGTTACACATGGCTAGGTGCTTCCAATAAGAATGCCTTCATGAATGAATTTTATCATTATATCTATTACCTATTTTAATATAGCAATTGTTTCATATCCTATTAACAATGAGGATGGTTTATACACACACTAGGCCAAGATAACTGTAACATGAAGCATATTTTCAAATATGGAAAACCACAAACTGATTTCAAACTATATCATGGGGTTTTTACTACATATATAATATTCCCAGAATCAAAGAGAGCAAAACATTCGATTTGATGTTTGTTTCCTAAAAATGCAGATTAAAAATCTGTGAAATAATTTGCCGATTTGCACCCCAGAAGTCACCAGAATAGCCACGACCCTGTTATAATAATTTGTTGGTCGTGGTTGTTACGGTTTACTCTAAATCACGACGGGAAAAAGAGTGCTCGTGTTGACTACTAATTCTGGAGAGAATAACATCATTCTGTTAAAAATACAACTTTTGTCTACTTTAAGAATTTGTGCCCAGAACATGTGGTACAGTTTGAAAATCAGGAATGGCACTCGCACAGATCATGCGATGACCAATCATCGATCTTTACTGGGTTGCCACAGAATTGGGGTTAAAGGTCACTAAAGATCATTTCCAGTGCTTCATAAATGAGGTTAAAAAAGTTCTTGGGTAAAAGGTATTAAAGGTTCAAAATTTCAAAATTTCTCTATTAGATTGAGCTGATTTCGTGCCAAAATTCCTTTGGAAAAGTGATTTCCATTGGGGAGGGGGTCCATTGAACCCCTTGTCCACCGCCGGAAGTAGGAAGGCCTTGTCCACTTAAATGTTAATAGAATTGAACAATGTGGATGGTTTCCTGAAGTTTTTTAAGGTGGTTCCCTGTGTATTCGGTTCCTTTGTGTTTCAATGTTTGCTGAGAATTGCCTGGACCCCAAATCGGGCTATGTTGGTTAAGTTGGTCAAAATAATGATTTTTAAACAAAATCAAAACAAAAAGGGCCGAATACACTGGTAACCACCTCAGTGGCGTAACCAGCTTTTTTTATCAGGTGGGCAGAGGGGGGTCACATATATTTTCAGGGGGCAAGCATCAGGGGCGGATCCAGGATTTCTCAATAGAGTGGGCGCCAATTTTGTTTTTCCAGTCGGATCGAAATTCTAAAGCGGCCGTTTGAAACTCTCAAATAAAGACAGAAGTACATTAGAGCTTGTTTCTCCGATATTCACGTAAATACAGTCTCTGTGGTCCAGTGGTTAATCTCAAGCCTAGTAACCGGGTTCGAGACCGTGTATTTTCGTCTTTATTTAATTCAATGCTCGCCAGTTTCTCCGAGCCTCTATATAATATTTGTCTTATAACTTTCTCGGGTTTTATCATTTACTTGATCCTCGCGTGCATTGATTGAGTTTCGCTTCGTCATAGGTTCTGCTAGAATCATGCATATAGGCCCCACCCCTTCTCAAATATAAAATTATTTTAGAAACATTCAAAATAGTGAAAAGAGAGCCAGCTCCTTAAAGAATTATTGCACAAGCCAGAAATGACATAAAAAGACATTTAAAAGGACCAGTCAAGGTCATATTTCGATTAAAATTGAGTAAGAACAAATAACTCAATTTTTGCGGACAGATTTAATATAATGTATATATTATTTTTTTTTTTACTTTTTGATACCAAAGGAATGGTAAAATTTAAAGCTCGTCAAGAGACCCCTACTTCCGATGTCAACACAGAATAACTTGGTGTCATAACCCTGTTCTTGCAAGTCGATTCGCAGACCATATTCGTTTTCTTTCCATGTGTGGGGTTTATGGATGTTCTGTTCAAAAGGAATAGTGAGTTAAATTATAATGATGGACTTGGAGCCTTCATTAAAAAGAACAAGATCCGGTTTTTGTTGCGTGGAAAGGATGTCGGTGAATTGTAGTACCGACAACTTTTGTTGGCGTCTTTCAGGTAGCAATAAAAATTCCAGGACGAATCAGTAACATTTTGCAGAGTGTCAAAAGCTTATGCGGAGAACAGAATTATGATGCCACGTATATCTACCTTGGTCAAGCATAGTTTTACGATTATTGAGGACATGTTGGCGAGTCTCTTTATTCCCACATAAGGCACAATTGTGTTGAATTGTTTACCCCAGCAACTCAAGTTATTTTTGGTGGGAAGTTTATCAAGAAAAGCATTTAACAAGAATTTCATTATGCCTTTAGGCAAATCAAATAAAATATTTCACTCAGAACTCGAGACGGAATACTAATGTACCAAGTTTCAATCAAAATCCATGTTTCTATAGCCAAAATATCTATAAAAAAACCTGGCTTATCGACTAAGAATTAAGTTTTTCTGTTAAAACCTGCTTTTTGATCGATAATCCCTATTTTATCGGCTAGAATCCAAGTTTTATCGACCGAAAGATTTTTTTTTTCTCGGAAGGGAAAAAAAAACACGTATCATTATCGATTAATTCTTTAATTATAGAATTTGGATTCTCGATCAAAAAATCTGTATTCTCACTACACTAAAAATGCTTCCATCCGAAACCCAGGTTTTACGACCTAATTGGTTTTGTTTATTTATTTGTTTTGTTTATTTGTTTTTGTTTGCACTGGGTTCTCGTCGATATGCAAAGTTTCTTAACGAAAAGTTTCGATTTTCTTTTTAAAAATCATGGTATTTGAATTTTTGAGAGCCAGCCCAAACATTTTATTTAATTCAAATTTTTTTGCGCACACAGCTATGAAATGCATCCATCACCAAACGGGCCGGTATTGGAGTTTCTTTTTTACATTATTTTCTTTTGTTTTATTTTGGGCATAATTAACCTACTCTGTATCATGATACAAACTAGGTGCGAAAGGTATAATGTAATTATGCCTTATTTTGTTTTCCATTTTGATGTTTTGGTAAGTCCGAAGGTGTGTTTTTCAAAGATTCTTTATTCCGAAAGGCTATTACTCCTATTGATTTTTACTCCGAGAGGTTTTAAGTCCGAAGGGGCGTTTGTCCAAATTTCGGATTTAAAACCCCTCATATATTTTTCGAAACTTTGCCCCTTTGGAGCAAATATCCTTGTTATTTTTTCGGAGAAACGCCCCTTCGGAAGAAAGAACTCAATTTAAGTTTTGGACTAACGACCCCTCTTTTGTTTTCGGACCAATGCCCCTTCGGAAGAAAACCCTTTCGAAAGAATAAACTTTCGGGAAATCAACCGTTCGGAGTAATGATCTTACGGAAAAATGAACACTATTTTCGGACAAACGACCCTTCGGAGTAAAAACTTTTCGGACATATAACACTTTGGAAGAAAACCCTATCGGAAATATGGACTTCGATAGAATAGTGTGTTCGGACAAACGACCCTTCGGGATAAAAACCCTTCGGAGAAATAACCCTTCGGAATATGAGCCCGTTCCCGTAATTTACTCATTGTTTCATTTTACGTGATCTATACTGTGCTATATATTGCCATATCTGACTTACATACATGTTTGGGATAAATACATACAAGACTTGAAGTTAGGATAATTAAGTACAAGCATCTTAGAAAGCAGTTACCTGATATACTCAAAACCTACTTTACATACAGGTTTAAGATATACATAGTCATCAAAACACAAATAGGTACGATCTTCAATTGATGAGAAACAAAACAACTTTTGCGCCTAAGGGGATAGGTTCATGACAACTACTTTGAATAATTTGCCTGCTACGTGAAAAATGACTTCCGCATTTTGTTCTAGACAGTGCTTGAGTCTTTTGCATTTTATTTACCACAAGATTGAGGGACTTTTTTGTACGTTGGAGGCACCGCAGGGTTGATATATTGGCTTTCTTTCATTACGTTTATTGAGTTTGGAGTACTATTTTATGAAGTTCTAAGCAGTAGCAGTCCCAAAATAAACGGCCCATCTCCAAGCGAACACCACAAAGCGACACACATCCCGACTTCACCCACCCAGCACTTGGCCGAGACATTCCTACGCAGTTGGCACTGACTCCCAAAAAATCCCGAAAATGATGAACTATAGAAACTGCTAACGCATTTGTAGAGCAGGATCAGATATCATGTGTCCTATATTTAAGGATTTCGTTTACCTCTCACTAAAGTTTGACACCTTTAGTAGTTAGTATGGTGTACCCTCTATAATCAGTCAAGGTAGTTAAGTGGGTCTCAAATTGTAGATGTCCTTTTTTCATAGGGGCATTGGAGGTTACACAGGGTTCAAACCTTTAACTACTACTCCAAACATGTTGATAAATTGTTTCCATATTAATTTAAGGCAGGTCAATGCACATTGGATTACTTGCCCCCTATACCTTTTATCAACATATTTATGATACGTATTACCGTCGTCTGCTCAAAAGGACACTGAGGTGTAAAAATAGAGCTTTCTTTTGTTTTAACACTGACCAAAGAAATGAAGAAACACAAACGAAAACAAAACAATCATAAACAACAATGCAACCAAAGCAAACAAAACAAAAACGAAGAAACAAACCAAAAATATAAAAAAAATAACCACACTAAAATAGACGGAACAAGAGAACAAAACAAGTGACCTTTTCGCAAGGACTCGACCCCCAAGCCCTTTGGTCAGTGGGTTGGTCGTTGCATCCACTGGACCCAATGTGTCACAAGCGGGGTGGCATTTGTCAGTCATAGCTGTTATGTTGTTTCCACTGCTCATCACGTGATTTCTTAACCCTCGGCTATCAAACCCCTGAAAGCCCTTTTTTGTAACAAAACTCCCGAATGGGGGGGGTGTGTTCCACCCCCCCCCCGTGAAATTTTGTTACTTGATACCCGATACCTTAAATTTGTGTACAGGATAGCTTAGAGGGTTTTTTTCCATTGGGTACCAAATAAGTACTAAACATCCCCTTAATAACGGTGTCACCATGACGTCATAATGTTGAGGAAAGTACGAAATTACTGAATATAGGGTGGGAATTTGATATTTCGTAAACAATTTTTAGCGACTCACAACCCTATTAATGAGCTCTACAATGATGTCCTTATATAACTAGTCATTGGTTCGCCATCAATTAGAGGTTAAAAAACGCGGGCGTCATGAAAATCTGTTTTCCTAACCTTTTTTGGGCGCAAAAGTTGAATTTTCCCCACTGTGCTGTGTGCTGACATGCGAACTTTACATGTATGACGTCATTGTGACGTAATGCTAGCATGTTGGTACTAATTATTTGTATCAAATGGAAAGAGGATAGCGTATATCTATCTATTGGACCAACACATCAACTGTCTGTGATGTTCCTGTGTTGTGTTAGGCATGTTTTTGTACTTCTCTTCCGGAGGGGGTGGTTACCACCCCCCCCCCCTAATCGCTCACTTTCCGGATCACCCTGCTATCTTACCTATACCCCGGTGGATGTTTGTTTTTTTGGATTAAAAGGAGGTGGAAAATTCCTATTGACAATTACATTAAATAATTTGGCACAAAAAATGTGGTTTTTAGCAATGCCGGGGAAAAACCTGAAGGGGGGGGGGGTGGTGGTAACACCCCCCCCCCTGCGGTAACGAGGGTTTAAATCAGCTGCATACTAAATTGTCAGGATTTTCCGTACCCTGACCCATCTGATACACTTTTCATTCTGACACACTTATGAATTCGGGAACCCGTCTATAAATGCACATGTATCCCGAGTTGCATATTGTGATCCTAGCCCGTATGTTGGCCCGTATCAGCTATTCACAATGGTGGTGGGGGGGGCAACTGTACAGTTTTCTGGCCTTTGTTTTAGTTTGCTGATGATATTGTGAGTTAATTTAGAAGTATACTTGGCGTGGAAAATATTCCGGCTTGTTAAAAACCCCTCGTCCGACTAACGGGGGAGGGGGATAAGTTAGGTACATAGTAATTATTTTCCACTGAAGAATAGAATCAACACTGAAATAAAACCCTGCACAGTGGCATCTGATTGGCAAGATTGTTCTAAGTAGACCGCCTTGATCAAACCTAGCTAAGCCTATGTCAAGAACTTACTAGCGTCTCAAGTCCACAGAACTTCGTATTATAATTTTCCGGCACTCATCAATAATTACATCTCGGTCACGCTTTATTCCGTACAGATTTCGAGAGATTGTGTAGATGAAGATAGGACACTCCCTTAGTTTGTGTGTAAAGGAAGTGGTAGAGGAAGACAGAACGTATTTTGTGATGATTTGCCTTAGCATTATAGGAAATTAAGAAATCGACAGCTTATATGTCAAACCAACGGCGAGTTCAAAATACAACAAATCTCGGTCAGACCCCGGCCTGCTTGCTACGTAGAAGCGGTACATCGTTTGCCGTACAGAATATGTGGTGCCCTATCTTCCTTTAGATAATCTTTGCTACAAAGGCCTGGAACACTCTGAAAAGGGAATATAATTTTCTTACTGACCGTGTACTATATGTAAAACAAGTTGATATGACCAATCCATTTTCCAACTTGCACTGTTGATTGGTATGATTGCTCTCTTCATTAGAGTAAAATGTCGCCTCTACCCTCCAGTGAGCCTGTATTGTTGGTCTCCCTTTCATACCTATGGCCAATCTAGACCCGCCAATGGTGCTGTTGAGTAGATTGCTATCATTGGCATTTTTTTTCTAAAATATGCCTTTTTGGTGGTGAAATAGTAACACTCTTTATTTTTGTCCATGCTCTTGGCAGTTTGGTAACGTCTTTTTTGTTATTACTTCCTCTCTTTTTGGATACGTTGTCGCATTCTCCATCGCTCTCTACCTCCATGGAGTTATGCATAGTTACTGTTAAGGCCTACACAATGTCCTGCGTCACATTCTGCTATATGTTTCTCATACTTGTGTCGTGGTTCAGTCAAGCCCCCCCCCTCTACGGTATTTTTTCAGATTTATGTTCCTCACAAAAGCACCATGCGCTACCTTGAGATATGGAGCAACCATTAATTACTTGTGTGATATTTTTTTTTCTGTTTGTTTTTATTTTTCTCAAAATAATATCTTTTTCACACCCATGTAACTCCCTATTCTAATCTGTTCCGACTATGTATTCATGCCTTATTTTTATCTATGTCTCCTTTCCACCGCCATATGTTCATATGATTCCCTACTGTAATGCGATTTTGTATGTACCACTGCCTCATATGTATTTATGTATCCCTTATCTGCTATATGTGCATGTTAGTTAATTATCTTTAACATAGCAACCCAATTAGATTTGTCTAAGAAATTAAGAGTGTACCTAATCTTCTTTTCTCCAACCTGAACCATTGATGGGCCTGTATGCACACTCCATCTGAGCGCCACTGCCTTTTTTATTGTTTGTTTTTGTTGTTCTTCCTCATTAA
>JAMKCH010026933.1:0-34190 GCA_023653785.1 Ophioderma brevispina
ACCGGAAATATGCACTTGACAATAGTTCTTGCTCCCGGATACCGTGTCATTCACATACTAATTGACATGTGCTGTGGTCGACTCTGCGCTTTGGTATGAGGTTGTCACAGTGTAATTCGTCACGCTCATCACAACGCTTTACACCATAGAGACAAACGCTGAAGTGAAGAACGCTTTACAGTTCGAAATTAAAGGTAGTATAAGAGTATACAATTCTTCTTTTCGGATTGGTGTACAGCGTGTAGAATTTGCAATAAACGTTAACTATTATTCTGAAATTGACATTAAAGGTGCAACGAGGATTTCAATAACAGGTGTCCCAAAATGTGAAAATTGTGTTTTTGCCCATCAATGTTAAAAGCTTTCAATCAAAAATGTCCCTATCTGAGAGGAATAAGCTGGAGAAATGTTTATTGGTACAAAATTGTGAAATTATAATTTCGTATATAGGAAGCAAATACGAATTCAGCCTGTTTTATATGGGAATATAAGCAACCAAAATCATCTTTTCCTATCTTTTAAGACAATTCTGCTAGCCAAAATATAAGGTAAGAAATCAATGAGTGTCTAATCTATATGAAATTACTATTATGACACAATATTTGGGGTGCCTCAAAATCTCTCGTTTGCACTTTACTGATAACAACGGTGTAAATTGTCATCCCTAGTAAATGAACACATTGTTGGAAATGACGAGAAAAACAAGATAAAAGAGAATTTTGTGGACTGTACACGTGTTCGGTAAAACTCGCTTAAACCACACATACAATGAGTATGGTAACGGAATTTCATTGGGCTGTGCTCAGTAATGAACTACTATCCGAAGGTGATTCAGTCAGTAGGGCGACAGACTTCTACACTAAAAACACGGTTCGAGTCCCACAATTGGTATCACTATTAAAATTTTCTGTATCGCTTTGCTACTATGTATCACACAATATTTTTGTGTCAAAATTTTATCCGGTTTGATTTTTATTTTAATTTTTTTTTTAGTGGATAGGATTTCTCACTAGAGTTATATTGATAATATGCAGAGTAGGCGGTCAACCCGCACTTACCTTGTGCTATGTCCATTCATGCCAATTGATATTTGGTACTCTGTCGAAATGATATGCAGCAGCCTTTTGCGGGTTAATTCTATTGTCTTGTCTTGGTGTCTATGGGTATGTTTTTAAGTACCGATCATTTTTGAAATTATGCACAGAACTCTGTTAAACTTAGTTAAAAAACTTACGTTGTACCCTATAAACACGCAAGATAGTCAAGATAGCCCAAAAGCAAAGGCCTAATCATGTACATTTAATATACCGTAATTCGATAGGACTACACTGAAACGCACAAACACAAGTGTATTCAAACAAAGGGGTATTGGTGACCGGTCCCTAAACATGTATTTGAGCATTGTATTCTTCTGCTGCTTGAGTACTAATGAATAAAAGTGGTGAAAATATTTGTGACACAGCCTTCTCTTTTAACGAATTAAAGTAAATTGCACTAAGTGATCTTGTATATAGTTCAGATCTGGTGTAGATTTAAGTAATGCATTCACCTGCCCTCACCAGTTAGATAATACTTGAACAGTCCCTTAGAGCAGGTTTATTTTCACATGAAATTCTCCACAATGTGGATAATCATTATGGGATAATGTATGAAAATTGGTGTCTATATTTGCTTAGTTTTGAAAATATAGCTGAAATGAAATGTGAAATAGATAAAAAATTTTGAAATGACTCAGGGACAATATATGAAAAAAGGGTTGGAACACTTTGAACGATTTTCGGAAGGAAAACTGTTCCTGCAGCCTCCCCAACAATGTTTTGAATGGCGGTTTCATCATCAGCAGTCTTGCAAAACTTGCACCACATGCTTGATGTGGGTCGGAAAGGGTAATTGAAGCGGAAGGGTGGGCTTTCAATTGAGTGATAGAGGGGAGGATTGTAGGCTCTTAACTCTGTCACGGGTGAGCAATTGTAGCAAATGTGGGTGGGTGTTTCCAATTAATTTTTCCAAGAGCCCTGTAGTACCCCAATACTGAACCCCCCCCCCCTTGGGTTTTAAGGAATCTGATGAGAGGGTGGAGGGTAGCTGGTTACCGTGGTAGAATGAAAAGATGATCGACCTACAAGGCATCAGCTCTGCGTGATGGGCGTTGTTGGCCAAAAAGGCCGGCCCACTCTGTCGTTATGTCCATATGCCTGCTAGCCGTTTATCAAGGCTTTGATAATTTATCAATTTGTGTGGTCCGCCCCTCTCGGACTGCTCAAAAGTTGAGTCGGACTCAAAGCTTTCGCAATATTTCCTTTTCTTGGTTACTCATTGATTTTCTTCCTAAACTATAGCAATCGTTGATGGGTCAATGATGCCTGTTCACGTAAAAATAGTTTCCTAGAAATACCAAGTTTATTTGAACTGAATCAATAACCATCATTATTGGGTTTTTGGTCCCCGCCGAACGAAGTTCGGGAAGGAGCTTAAAATGGGCTCCGTCCGTTCGTGTGTCCGTATGTCTGTAAGTCCGTATGTCTGTGAGACAAAATGTGTTTCCTGGAATGTCCATGATACAAATGATGTAACCCTGTATTGCTGTATCTTTCTTTGAAACGCTATATCGGGCACACAACAAAATTCTTTCGCTTCATGGAAGTGCAACATGGCATGCATCGTTTCTTCTACTGCGATTTGAAAGTGTTTGATATAGATTGTGTTAGTATGGCAAATGAGCTAATTAAATAGCATAATTAATTTATCACTGAAACGGTACGTTAGATATGCAATTCTTTTGCCACAGAATATAATCTTGGCATGCATTGTTTTCGCCCTTTGAAAGTGCATGAATAGGCGGCGTTAGGTATGCAAATAGCTAATTAAAGATGCATAATTAATGTATCACTGAAAGGGGTACATTGGATATGCAATTCCTTCTCACACGGAGACTAGTCCTTCCTTCAAATTGCTAGAGACTTTACAACTATAATTACTAGACATAAACAATGCAACTTGGAGGCAGCAGCTTAAACAGCGCGATATTGCAACATTCAAATCACACTACAGGAACACAAACACCCGGGGGTAATGCAGCTTTCATGGTTCATTGCCCATGTTTTCCAAAAAAATGAACCATGAGAAAGTGGCATTCAGGTTTTATCAATATCTGTTATACAAATCAAATCCCAAATGGAGTTTTCCCGAATTAACTCCAGCAAGTGGTCCCACGGAGATTCGAACCGAGGACCCTTTGCTCCAGAGGTCGCTTGCTAACCACTAGAACACACCACTTGTGGACAATTGTGTGCCCTTGGTGACCTTGTGACTTTGTGACCTTAGTGACTTGTGACCGTTGGGGACTTCATGTGCCCTTTGGTGACCTCATGTACGTGGATGACCTCGTGTGACCTTGGTGACGCTCATGTCCAACCTTTGCCCAATCACAATCTGTGTGCCGGGGTAAGGGTCCAGGGTGGGATGCGAAGGGGGAGGGGTGGGTTCCATGGGAGGGAGGGTGCATCGGGGTTAGGGTGCGTCGGGGGAAGGGCGGGGTGACCGTCGTGACCTTGGTGACCTCATGTGACCTTTGTGACGCCCATGTACCTTTGTAACATTCTCTCTCCAGTGCAGTTGTTCTCTTTCTAATCATCATTTGCCAAACTTCATCATAAGCAAGTGTCGCGCAACCATCGACACTTGTGGTTCGAAAACCACCTTGTTTTAGGTGAGTTATGGATGCGTTTCCTTGACACATTGTTTTTGAGAGTTATTTTTGGTGCAATTTAATGGATGGAGTTCTCGACGAGTTATTGATTTTCATAGTTTATTTTTGGTGGAGTTACAGGTGAAAGGTTCATGCCGATTTGCTTTTTGTGAGTTGGTCTAATTTAGGCAAAAAAGTGGTGAAAAAATTATTTTGGTGGGGGGAAGTACCTTGCATGGTGATAGTGTGGGATTGGTCTTAGTGGTTAAGGGGTGGTGGTCTGATGTAAATTCAGTTGTCACTTCTTAGTATCGGTGACATTCACTGGGACGCAGCCCATAAATATCAAGTTCGCCTTGTAGTATGCATGCATGTCCGTGGTGTATGCATGTGGTAAAAATGTCAACCCTGCATTTAGAGGAACTCATACTCTTTTTTAACCCATCAATCATTAACAACTGACCCAAAGACTCATATGGGTGTGTACAGGTTGACCTCCGAGGAATCCCATGTGTCTCTCTTGGAGGCCCATCACAAAGCAGACCACAAAGCAGCCAATACTATGCATAGGAAACACTGTTTTTTAAATAGGTATTGTACTCAGTTTTGGTGTTGTCTTCTCTTTGTGTTTATGCACATTGTGCAATGTTCCTGTGTGGCGTGCATGTTTCGTGTGGTTTTAGTTTCTATTACTTACCTAACATAAATTGTTCAATTAAGTTAAGTGGTACACTGTGATGTTTTGATTGAATGTGGGGCCATGTTAACCCTGTCCTTTTTGAACAGAAATTGTATAAAAAAGGTGGGAGTAAATTTTGTGAATGGGTTATTTAAAAAGGCCATGGCCCGATCGCTAATAGCCCTCGTCCCCAGAAGCCCCAGATTTTACCCGGAAGTGATCAACATTTTGTGTTTGAATAAAGCTACTATTTTTCTCATTTACCATTGAAATCTTAGGGCAAAGGAAATTTGGTTTGGAAGTTATCAGCGAAAAATCGTGGCCCCTTTTTGGTCAACCAATATTAATTTTACACAGTAGCTAGGGGTCATACAAATCACGTTTTTAGCTCTCACAAGGTCAAAACTGCATTGAATATTGGCGTGAAACTTACAGATGGGTTTGGTGGGAAGGCAATCTATCAAGATGACAACATTATATCCTTAAATGTGTCCATCCCCTTTAACATGTTTTTTCAATTTTTGCCATGTATCCCAAGTATAATGCAAGGTACAGTTGCTTGTTTCCGATTTTTTTTTTGTGTTCTCTGCTTTGATATGAGAGCCTGACACTTGTACACACTAACCATCAATTACCATGGGGAAACAGAACTTGTGATTTTTGATGCTAGATAAGATAATGCATAGTGCAACGCCCTATTCAATACTGTTATAATGTGATGTTAACCCAATTAAAATGGTAATTGTTTTATCTGTATCTTGAGAAAAGAAATGGATTTTAAAGCTAAATTTCAGCAACAATGAGTAAAAATACGGCCTTTTCCATCTGACATCAAAATTGATACTAATCGGGGGGTCCCAAAGTCGATCTGAACACGCACCTTTAAAGCTATAAATCTTTTTTGAAGAGTGCCCATTTTTCAAAAGATTGTGCTAGTTGCAATTGGCAATTGGCTAAATAGTAACCTATACATTTTAAAGGCACTACAGTGATTTGGCTAAATCATAAAATACAAAAAAATCATCAAAAATCAGTTTTTTACATGTCTGTAACAAGTATGGGTACCCTAACATACCCTTGCAAATAGACCAGAAGCAACCCAATAACACACAATCGGATATTTTTAAGTCATTACTGTCCAAACACGGACACTTACTGCAACACATAATGAATTGGAGAGTCTACTCTTTGAAGACGCGGCGTTTTTGCCTTCTCTGGCAATTCTTCACGTGGACAAAGTAACTTCTTAGAATTATACAGACGTATCCTGTCAATTTATCAATTTCTTTCCAAATTTTCAAATATTTGATTCTTTCTTCTTTTCGGGTAACATCACTTGAATAGATGTCTTAACAAGTGGTAAAGCTCAACCTTTCTCTATGTGTCCGCATAAGAAGGAATTGGGGTAATGAAAATCTATCAAATTCCGATAATAAAGTCATTCCGATATTATAGTCAAACATAACACCAGAATGTGTTAACGCTCAGCCATTACCATTACAGTGGTTCCACGCAAGTCTAATACGATCATTTTCGTGACGTTGGCTATTGCATAATGGAACGAAGAAGTTGTCACTTTCCAGCGCTGCCGGTTGATGGGATCGGGAACCCTGGACTAATTTTACAACTGCCTTCTTTTATGATTGTACTTCTTTTGAGGCCTTTGAAGCATCATAGTATAGTTTACTAGACAATTAACCAACGCACAAACTTTCCATAAGTATCACAAATTGAAAATTGGTTGACCCTTTTAAAAATTGCTAATATTGCTTTAATGAAATCCAATTTAATACACTGAACACTCAAAGAAAACCAAAATGGCTTGAAAACAAGAATTACTTTCAATTTGATTTTAAACTACAAATAGAAACTTAAGTGACAGGATGATATTTTTTTGAGGATAGGAATTTCTCTCAAATATCAATATCACTGGAATTCGGTTGGTAAGACCACCTACCGAGAAACGTTTCAAAGGTTTAATTTCTAAACAACAGGCAAAGAAAACCTCAAACCTTGGTTTGAACTTACCTGCTATCGTAATCGTTTCCCCATAGAAAACCATACTTTGACTTCTGTCTGCACGACAAACTAATCTAAATCACATCTTATTAACATAAATAGCGTATTCGGCTTATTCACTTCAGGTGTGACTAATATATTGGTAAGCATTCCAAATAATTTAAAAAACCGTGGGTTCGACCAAATTTTGGGCGCTTCTTTCTGAATCTTCCTCATGCCTCTTTAAAGCAAATAACAGCACAATCTTTTTGCAAGCACCCCCAAATTTTAAACTCTGATATTTTTGCACAGTTATTTTGGGTAATTGTTAAGGAAACTACCACCTGCGAACGAGAATGCTCAAAATGCGTATTTATCATCAAATAAGCAATTTTGTAATTAGAATTGGGATCCATATTGGACTTAACGCAGGCGGAAAATGCCATGAAATAGTGGCCACCGCCAGAAAATGACCTACTTGACTTGTCCTGAACGCAATAAAACAACTACTGGATGAGCATATACACTACATTGGCGCTATTTCCGTCTATTTCATATTGGAAGCCGTGTCCAACAGCGTTTGAATTATCAGCGAGATCTCCGATATTATTATTCCAATTACAAAATTCCCTCATTCCTTCCTTCGTTTGCGACATATAGCCATTTTCGAGCTTAACCATTCACTATATAATTTAACTAGCCACTCCCTTACCCAATGCAGAACCGTGTAAAATTCTCAAATTTGTGAAAAAATGGTATTATTGCTTTAAATTCTATTCTTCGCTCCATATTACCCTGGTATCACATGGGGTCAGGATTTGGTCGATTAAAGTGAAAACCGAAATGTACTACTCAGGTCCGCGCCAATACCGTTTTCTAAAAGCTGCCAAAGAAAATCAAGATGCACAGTACAAATCCTATATCCATTGCAGCTCAGAAGAAACGTGTGTGGTGTGTTATAAATCAGTGTGCCGTAATAAAACTGTAGGCTTGAGACATACGCCAAGGTTAATTAGCCGTTCAAAAAGTATACCATGGATCTGGTAACCAAATGGAGAAATATGCGTCCCCCCGACAATGCAAATACACAACATAGGTTAAGAAACAAGGTATTGGAAGTTGCAAGTCTTAGCCGATGAGATTGTGTATACCCCTTTGACAGGAACCTTAACCTGGATCTACAGAAAATCAGATGTTGTTAGAAGGCGATGTAAAAGTATTGAACAGAAATTGGCAGAGCAGTACTTGCAAATCAAACAAGAAAATTCTTATCTACGAACACCTGTTGCAGGTAAAAATATCAGTAATCTATGCTACTAACAAATAGATCAGTCTGTCCACTGTGCTTTTTTGTTATGCTATGGGGCTGATATTTAGCTTGAAGGTAGGGGAGAACAGTTTGACATTTAGCAGGGTTTCAGAGTTACCCCAAGATCCCATGGTCTTAGAGGTCATTGGTGTTAGAAGTCCCTATGACCACCAATAGTGAAGTCAATGCGCAAAGCCCGAAGGGTGAAAATGGAGTACATACTTTCGTACAAATACTACAAGGTAGGGGATAGGGCACACTTTTTCCTACAGGCTATCACCCTGCACCTGAAGGGTGAGGGTGATAGACGTGTGGCCAGTACCAGGAAAAATAGTGTGCCCTCTTTCCCCCGTAAAACCATGTATTTATTACACTCCAATGTGCCTCTGAGGATTATGTTGTACTACCAATAATTATGCTCATTTTAATTATTTACAGAGTGTGTGACAGCCATATTGGATTTCAGGAAAATGCCATTGCCCAATATTTGCAAACACCCTCTATAATTATAGGCTTATACCTCATAATATATTTGATCATAGAAAAATCTGCACCCCATTTCACCCACCCTGTACCCACAATTTCTCCTGAGGTAATTTAAAAATGTGTTGAGTGTGGTTAAAAGTCACTTATTGCGCATTTTCTGGAACCCAAATCCGCTATTTTGTTCAACAATGATAAAGTAATGATTTTTTAAAAAGTAACGTGAAGCACTGGATGGTCCTAGATTGCTTTCTGGGTGGTTTCTCATGTTTTCGGCTCTTCGTGTTTCAAATGTTGCTGAAAATTGCCTGGACCATGATGCACGGTTTTGGTTCTAAATGTCAAAATAGTGATATTTAAAGAAAGGGTGGACACTCTTTGGATGGGTCCTAATGGTTTCTGGATTTTTGCATTGGCTCCTTTATCAAGGGTTGTTGAGCACAGCCTAGTTGCCATTTCCATCCAAAATATTAAAAATAATGCTTTTAGACATAAAATTGGACACTCTGATGGTTCCCGGTGGTTTTGCCTCCTTAGTATATCAGTATGCCAGTATAGGGACTTTGTGTTACATGTTCATGATGGGGTGCCCTTGCCCAGTTAAACCAAATTTTCACAGCAAAAATTACAGGGGACGTAGTTCTCAGAAAGGATTTTTATTTTTCTTCAGGCCTTGCATGGTAAATTTTTGGTGGCTTTTGCAATTTGTTTAATTTGACATCTAAACTGTAAAGGGTCCGATAAATAATTTCAGAAATAGCAATTGCAGATAACTAAAATTTTGTGGTGGATTAATTACCCAAAATTTCTAACACTGCATAAAACGGAGGTTAACATCAAATTTTAGGATTTGAGTCCAAATATCAAACCTTTACCCTCCCTAACTATAAAATTCATGGTGCCAAGCTGTATTTTGTGGAATCTTTATAGGGGCTTATAATTTAAAAAAGCTCATTGAATGAACACGTAAATATGACCCATGTCACCCCCGAAATTCCCATGTGGCCACCTCCACTCCAGAATTCAGAGTGGCTTAATGGTGAAACATTTTGAGCACTCTGGTGCAAACTTGGTGGCTTTCCAAAGGTCAACGTTCACATGTTACAAATGTACAAATGTTTTTCACCACTCCAATGAAAAGAACTTTTTTTTTATGGTATGTAGCGCCTGGGCTATAAATCTAACATTGGAAACCAAATGAAGTTTTAAAGGTCCTGGACAAATGCTTTAAACATACTTATAATACCACCAAAAATTGGTTTTCATTCTAGTCTGTATGGGTATCAATGTAAATCTGCATGAGGCAGTAGTTGAGAAACCGGATATATTTGATACAACTCGGGCATAATCTTTTTTTTCCAAACTTTTTTTGGTTTTTTGGTTTTTGGACAAGCTTTCAAAGGAAATTCCCAAAATGAAAAGTGATTTATCGCGCTGGCAAGCGTGGACCAGAAGTGACGTCGAAGTAACCCCAAATACGCGATTACGCGTCATGATCGTCATCGTGGAAACGGACGTTGCGCGTGGCCCAGTTTTCTTGCCTACGTACACAGTAAGTGAAATTCCGGGTAGGTATATGCGTCGTGCACAGCTATAGAAAAGGAATCCCGTTCTTGCTTATACCTTGGGTCATGTACAAAATATTGTGTACACAACAAATACGCGCTATTGGGTGTTTATTCGGTTTTTACGAGAACACGCGAAAAAAGGGGACGAACAAGCATCCCCCCCCCATTGTGAGTCTGTACCGTGAAAGCAGCATCTTAAGCTAACGCAAACCGCAGTGGGGCGAAAAGAATTTTTGCATGGGACAAAGATCGAAAGGTGCTCGCGGTTTGTTTTAAAATTCCGCTTCCGAATCCATTGTAAATGGTTAAGAGTGGTCGTGGTTGTGGGCCATAAATAATTTCCTCATGTGATGATTGTTGAATCTGTTTATATTGTGTGTATGATGGGATCATTAAAAAAATGTGATGAAAAAAATGTTTCTCCCTCAAAATGTCACCAAAAGACATGATTCAATTTTGTGTATAAAATTGGATGATTGAGCCATATTATGTTGTGTAATGGTGCAAATATTGGGTGGACGTCTAGTGAGACGTAGTCGAAGCCCAATATTTTAAACTCAAACACGAGGACCAATAAATAGTGGGCGAAAATCATCCGACTTTGGTTTTAATAGTAGGGTAGCAAAAATGTGAATTAAAATTGGCCAGTTGTACGTGTTTTTAATATGGTCGACCACCATTTGAAGACGTTTTTGTTCACATGTTCAAAAGGAAACATTCAAAGCCTTAATTTCATTGGGATCACGAGACGAAATTGTTTTTTGAAATTTTATTCTGATAAACAAAATCTCATTTTGATACAGGAAGTGTTTGTGTGCGGTGGTGTGGGGGGGGCGATGTGTCGTCGGGTCACCCACCTTTAATAAATGAACATGATAATTCTAAAGATTAATATTGTGGATATATTATAGCCCAACCTTTGCCACAGCGCTTTTGGAGGATTTTTCCAAAATAATATTTAAACAGAATAGGCCCAGAACATCGCCCCAGAAGAGCAACACTGTAAAGGACCGTACCGAAATGATATTAAACAAAATGGGTATCCAATGCCTTAAAAATTTAGGGTAACATGTGTATTTATATTTAAGGATTGGGCCACCGTCGTGGGTTGATGTATGTGAAATGCAATGTGGTTTTCCCGTTAGAACAGCAATATTATTTATGCTATACACTCCGTTAAGAGCAAAATCGGACATATAAAATTTGAAATAAATGAGCTATATAAACCAGTTATCGACTTTCCGTAAAACGGGAAATTATGGTATTTCAGTTAATCCAGCCATTTTTTTTGTTTTTTAACAGTTTAAACGGGCTGGTGACAAAATCGTTGTGTCTTGGATTTGGGGAAGTGTCAGGGCTGTTAAAAGCTTTATGTTGATTTTGAAATAATATTAGTACATTCAGCAAAAGTTCACTACCTTAAATAATGGTTATCATGAGTGCATTATATTTGAAAAGAAACTGAATTCCCTAGACGGTAGACCTACAGTGTAAATTACCACCCTGACATTTTTATTTATTATGTGTCACATAGTATAAAGGCTAACAGAATGACCGTATTTTGCGGGTATTTGGAAATACAGCAAGTTGTTTTTTAAATGTTCAAGGTTTTCAGGCCTATTATGACAAATTTAAAACTGTCTTGCTCCTTGTTTCATTGTAACTAATGTCCAAAATTAAATAATTATATATGTGAATTGCTAATACAGTGTTGCAGTAAAAACTGTAAATTTCAGCGTATTATACGGTCATCCATTCTGTCACAAAATACGGTAATGCAATTTTAGCAGGTTTTGACCAGGTTCTTTGATTGTAGATTTTTTACAAACAAACGTTAAATTTTTACGGGTACACAATGTCAAAAAAAGTTTCTCATTAGTGGGCGTCATGTTTGTTTTTTAATTTCTAAACATGTTCTCAAAACCTCTGTACTAGACTTAACGAAGACATTTGAGTGATTCTTTTAACGATTTAATGCTTTCTTTTTTTACAATAACTTACGCTTAGACCGTACTTTGTTTGACAGAAAATGTACGTCCCGTATACTGTAAAATTTTAACCCATTTTTTCAGACAGTGCATGTTCGCTAATCCGGTCCCTTTTATATACTTGAGACTCACTTGCCGAGTTATTTTGTGCTCTACAACCTTTATAGAGGATTGCTAACATAACTTCGTTTTTGTACTTTTTTTCTTCATATCACTTTTTCCCTATCCAAACGTAAACTAGCTCTGGCCCGCGACATCTCAGACAGAAAAACCACTAATTAGGCCTATGTAAACACATGTCGACGACCCAGACTGAAGCCGGGGTCGGGGCCGTGCACAATCATAGCTTCTCTACAGTAAATGAACTCTATATCTTTGATAATTTCATAAAATAAACAATCGATGCTTTTTTTGGTCGACCTTCAAAATACAAAGGCGCCAGCATCTTGAAACGGAGAAAAATATGTAACGAATGTATGCGGGTGCGTACCACCGACAGCGTTTGCAAGTTAACGCTGAACTCTGGCAACGCATCGCTATAGAGCGAAAGGATTCCGAGACGCGTAAAACGCATTTGCGACATTACGAATCCCCATAAGCGCGTCCATGCCGGGCAAACAATGGCGGCCAGAACGGGATCCGCCTTTTCTATATCTGGTCTTACGTGTGGTATCATAGGCATAATTTTTTCTGAATTGGTGTCCTTAAAATTACGATAATGTGCTGTACTGTCGACGGCTGCACCAGCGGCGACCGTACCGACAAGGAGAAATCAGAACAGAATAGCTTTATTCAATTTCCCGGACAAGAACCGACAATGAGAGATATCTGGAGTGTCGGTGTGGCGGTTTAGCCCACGGTGAGCTTGTTTTACAACTTGTTACTCTGACGTCATTAACGGGGTCAAATCCCACTCCAGCATCTTATACGCGTTCGCGAAAACAGAGAAGGCCCTTCAGTTAGGGTAAAATATTTATCCTTGAATTTAACATTTCCCGATGTTCCCTTTTTTACAAATCTCTGTGTTGCGATATGAATCAGGATCTGTTGAGGTAAAAATGGAAGAAATTTCAGAATTTCCTACTCCCGTGTCCATGGACCTTAAGGTTAAATAGCTTCATTTGGGAATAATTTCTTCAACCAAGTTACACAAATTTACTTCAACCACAAAGCTCTGGGACATTTTTTTTAATTGTTTTTTTTTAAAAAGTGACCTCAATTGAAAAGTTGAAGTTCAATTGGAACCCAACTTGTGTCATAGGTTCACCATGGGATCCCTCATATGCTGATGAGGTCAAAGGTCACGTGTCAAAGTCAAAGGTCATGTGAGGTCAAGTTGAAAAATAGGCTAAAATGTCAAATTGACCTACATTGAAAAGTTGAAGTTCAAACTTGAGTCGCATGTGCAATATGGGATCCCTCATTTGTTGATGAGGTCAATTGGCTCACATGCCAAGGTCAAAGGTCAGGTGAGGGCAAATTGGTAAGAGAGGCTGGGAAACAAACAGCCTTATATTCTTTTAATTAGTGAGCGCAAACGCCGAGAACCGCAAAATTGGAGTTCCACTGCTCTGCCTCGTCTTACAATAATGTGCGAAAATAATGTGGAAACCAAACCAGCAGGGGGTGTCTCTTTTATGCTGAAATTGATGTTTTGCTTTCTTTAATTCAATCTTAGAATTAGTAATTTTATATATGCAGCAAGAAGAGATGGCCTAATTGATACGATCACTAAAATTGGATGTTCAAGGTGAAATGTAATTTTTTATAAGAATACCCCTACTAAAGCTAAAAAGAAAAAAGCCAAATTAGCTGTTAACAAAATTACAAGTACCTTATACTTCGTTGTAGTTTTATAATTTCTTTGAATCAAACCCATAATGTTCCCAGGGTTAATGCAAGGGTAAATAAAGGTGATCCATGGAAAATTGTCTGACTACAAAAATATAAGGGTACTGTCCAATTTTTCCATTATGAATTATTCCTTTTTTGATATTTCCATGAATTGGTGACAAGAGAGTCAATAAACATTGGAATCCCTGGAAAGCAGCAAGAATGGTGTTATTTGTTTTAATGTTTTCCATTGTTTGTCAAGACTAAACTGGCTTGGGAAATATTTGATTAACTGTCCAACGTAGTACCATCCCAATAGACAGGAAAGATATGTGTTATTTACATTTTGAAATGTATTTTGATAATTGATTATTCATAAGAGCGATTTTTTTTTATTACAATATAAACACTCAACAAATATCGGATAGGTTTGAAGACAAAGGTATTTTGGTTGACCCCTAAAGTTTACCTATTTTGTTGTATATTACAGCTCATTTTAAACAGGTCACAAAGAACAACAATGCCAGGACAAGGATTGTCAACAGAAGGATGCTCGTAAGGCGGAGAAGATCCAAGGAAGAGCAGAAACGGGAAGAATATGTGCAATGTACTCTTGTGCTGCCAGTTTAAGAGTCCAGTACCCATAACGGCTTCATGAAGAGTGGCATAAAAGATCGTTTGTTTATTGTGGATGGGCCTTCATAACCACATGTTTCTCTCAAAGCACCCACAGAAAAAAGGAAAAGAAACACAAGAAAAAGGAACGCAGAATGCACAAAAATTGCAAATGTCGTAGTTTCAAAGTTCAGCGACACAAACTACGTCTGAAGAACTGGGAGAAACACATCTGTCAGAACTGTGGCGGCCATATATAAGAAGTTGAGGCAGTTGGATGATCACCGAGGGTGGAGGAGTACTTTCCGAATAAGCGAAGTCTAAAATGCTGCATTTGCTACCAGCTGCATTCTTCTTTGACTATCTTAAAACGGCAACCAATGCGGGTCGCTCTTATAAGACTAGTCATATAAACGAATAGTCTGCAAGAGGTTTAGGTTTCTCATAAACAGGTCTCTCAAAAGAGTAATCGCAAGCAGATAGATTTCTCATACATCGGTGCCATCCACCAGGACAGCGATTTTCAACTTTCTGGTTTGCAAATATTGTGATAGGTATCACTATAGCTTTCAGCAAATTTTCAGAGGCATTTTAAAAGACATGAAAAGAAGTACAGAAAGTTTTTTGGGTCTAACACGAGAATAAGGGAACAGAAAACAGAGCTCAATCTGAATGGTCAAATCCTACAACAATTGACATATATCAGGAATAGTTACAGAAAAACGTCTTGAAACATTCTTCCTTAATGTCGGATACCAGTCCAATACTGGATGATGTCAAACAATCGACCACATTCAGAATGCATTCTGAGGACTGGACAGAGCACAGTACAAATTCCCTGCACTTCCAGAGTCCAATCATGAAGGTTTCATTCTAAGCAGTTTTGACATTAAGGTGCAATTGCAACAGAGAGATTCACATAAGGTGTCCCTAAAAAATTGGGGGTACTGATTTTTGCCCATGTAAAGCTTTCTATCAAAAAATTATCCCCATTTGAAGGATTAAGTTGAGAAATATGCGTACAAAAACTGTTGAAATGTCTAATTTCGTATAGGAGCAAATACAAAATTCAAGCCTTATTGTTGTATATTGAAAATCAAATCAACTTTTTTCTCTCTTTAAGACATTTCTCTGGCCAAATACAAGCGTAAGAAATCATTGAGTGTCTAGTTATATGATATTACATTATATTATGCACTTAAGGCTTTTCACCAACTGAGCCGTGATCGATCTACTTTGCCGATCGATCGCCGTTTTTAAGACTAGTGCAGTCGTTTTCTGAATACTAGATGCACATGCGAAATAGCGCCTTAGTTTAGATGTAAAAGGTTTTCAAAGGAAGTATTTAATAATGAGCTCCTACTCTACGAAATACTTCTTTTTTAGGTATTTACGGCAGTGGTTGTCGAACAGCAGGTTTTTTAATCTGAGGTATAAGCCCATCTTTTAAGTGATATGATTTGTCACCTTGGTTTGGTTTCGCACAGAAATTGTGAGTTTCCCGCTCCGTGACATTTAACGGGCCCGATAATGGAACTTCAGACATGGAGATGACTCTTCCTTAACTTCATTAGTGAATGACGTGTGCGGTTATTTGAGGAAGCACAACAACGGTATGTGGTGGTCAGAGTTTGCAAAGTATGATAATGATTTGGTTGGCTGGTTTGAACCTGTCTACATGATAGCGTCGATCGCAAAAGTCGATCGACACCTGCTCAGGTGTGAAAAGCCTTAATATTTGGTTGCCTCAAAGTCCTCTTGTTGGCAGCACTTTACCAGAGGACAGTCGAAGATTCATCTCAAAGCAATTCCTGATACTAACATAGGGTGGTCAAGAAGGTCACTTCACACAAATCTTCTATTTCACATCAGATGTTGGTCAGATGAGGTCCATCTCACAGCAATTTCTGAATGGAAAGAGGTGATTTGAAACACCGCAGCCATCTCCTGTTTTACTCATAGGCTATAGCTTCCATCTCATCAGGTGAGTGCAACCAAGGTTTGAAGTGCAATAGCTTCCATGTGTTACACATCTGTGTGCTGCCTTATATTAGGATATCTCAATTTATATTCCCTTGAGTCAGTGGCTCTTGCATTGTTTCTTCAGGTTGTGTTGCCAAAGGAACCATTCAAGAGCCAATGACCAAAAACTGGCATAATAGTATGTTGATTGGATTAAATTTAAGAACTAATAGTATACTAAATTGTATTATTATAAGATTCGATTTAATTATTTGAAGTGTTTAAATATTATTATATCTGACAAGTGTATTTTTCCATGTTTTGTGTTAGATATTATAAAAACAATATCAAAAAATTACAGTTTAAGTTAACTTCAAGTATTACTTATGTTAAAGTGGCATTGGCCATTTTCACAAATTATGAAATTTCTTCGAATTTGCTCTCAAATGATAAGTTAGTGCAATGGAAGAACGAGAATATATTTTACACATAACATTAACATACCCCAAAACAGATAGTACTTTGGATATTAGATAAAGACATCCAGGTAGGTAATTTGTAGGCCAACTTTAAGTTTTCAAACTTTAATTAATCAACAAATGTTATTACATGAATATTTTTGACGCGTACTCACTGATATTAAAACCAAAATTTATAGGGCCGTTCCAAACAGTGTGCATACGTGGGAAACATGCATACGCGTGCGTGTTCTTTGTTTTAAACGCCATTTTCATCGTCTGCTGAATTTAACGTTGCCAGCGCGACGTTAAATTATAAACGTTCTGTTTACCCATAAGGAAGTTTGATTTGGTATTAATCATTTCGGGGTGAGGGGCTTTGTATATAACAGCTTACAAACCATGAAAAAATATCGATTTTGAAAAATCCATTGAGGGCGCATATGTTTTCAATTGCCAGTGTTCTTTAAAACTTCATCATTTTCAAGTGGATTATCTTGTCAATATGATGAAGCCATCTTCTAGAACCAGTAGAGATTTGCTTAATGTTTCAGATTGTATTGGTATCTGGCTTTTTGATAGGGATCTGTGTTGCGTGTTGCGGTTCTGATGTGATGTTGATGCCAGTAATTGCAGTTGTTGAAATTAGTCTTTTGGCTTGATATCATGGATGGGTGATGAAACTTTTTCATCAGTGTATGATGGGTTAATTATACTTATGAACTAATTTATCAGTATAGCTCTTTGTAGCTGATGTTTTTCTGTACATAAGTGTTTTTTATGTGTGTTAATTGCAATTCCATAATTTATCTTGTTTGATATGTGGTTGGGTGATGATAGGATTCATTAGGTGAGATATGCAGTGGCGTATCGGGCCCTGCCTGCTTCTGAGGGGGGTCCAAAAGGCCAATTTTTTACCGTCAGAGGACTAAAAAATGGCTGATTAGCATGATTTGTGCAAATTGTTCCCGGCCAAAGTAGTTCAGGGGGACAACCTTGCCCCCCCCCCGCTGTTACGCCACTGATGATGTTGTATCTTTGTATAATTGTTGTAATTTTGAACTAGATTAAAGTGAAGTTTTACGGTATATACATGGGATACTGTTTAATTGTTTTTATCTTAATTACACGATATGACCAGATGTGTGAGTTGTCGTAAATTTTAATGCTCCTTTGACCAAAATGGTAGCTATTACACTTACGACCTTGTTCACTAACATGATTAATCGACAAATTTTTAATCTACTGTTCTTTCATATCGTCTTTCTTAAGGGTATACACCACTAAATAGGCTGCACGTAAGATCAAAAAATTTGGGTGGACTACTTTCTGGCATGGCATACTGGAAAAAGGTGCTTTAAAATGTCTGAAAATGCACTAGTTATATAAGAAAGTGATGGAAATTCATGATTGACATGGTATAGACTGGTAGTTTTCTCAAACTAAGTGGAATTTGGACAGTGAATTTGAGGCAATTTACTCCGCGCTCTCAAGTTTCATATTGATTTGCAAATTTCTAGCTTTGGACGACTACAGAGAATCTTATGTTGATGGTCTTCTGAAGGAGGTGCGAGTTGGGCGATTCGTAACTAAAAAATTTTCTGGTCATCATATGTTTCAAAACTTGGTTATTTGTGATTTTAGCTTGTACGTCAGTGTGATATTGTTGTTGATTTCCTCTGTGAGAGCTTTAAATGTGAAAGACACATGTCAAAAGTTGCCATTTTTCCCAGGACTACTGTGTATAAGGGAGTTAGTGGGGTGTAACTTTAATGTCACTTGTCCTGACTGTTTGCCATAATATCAGTGGTCATAGCTAAGATTTTACTATGGGGGGCAGGGTCGCTTCTCAACCGACAGAAACAGGAGGTGTCCAGGGCCCTAAGGGACCTGGAGGGACCAGGGGCAAAGCCCCCTTTGAAAATTGCTGGTTTTATATGCTTTTAAATGTGTTCTGAGGGTATAAATTCTGGCACTAATTGTAAAATTGACTTGTCGCATGCTCACCATTGAAACTTTCAAACTTTGGCCGGGCCAGTCTGCCTGATTAAGTGCCATGACCTAAATTCTTCACGTGAACCAAAGGCTCATCTCAATGACAAAATCAAAATAGTGGGGTACGGCCCCTATGGCTAGCCACTGATGTGTGTTTATGTACACTGGTTTTGTGAAACGTTAGTTAACACTTATGGTTGATTTTGGAGAAATATCACAAAGAAACCTTTGTTTGCTCTTAAATGCAGGTTGATGCTAGAGCACTGATTTCAAACTTGCAAAAACAACTATGTCAAATAATGAGATAAATGTCATAATACAATACAATGTGAAAAATAAATAGCAAGTTTGCTGGTCGGTTCTTGGCAGACAGCCTTGAAAGGCAAAGGTACGATCATGAAACTTTGTGGGTTATGGTCAACATTCCGTGCCAAAAGTTTGAAGTCATTTCAAAATCAGGTGGGCGGGGCATCACTAAATGTTTATGGTAGGATGATGAACTTTGGGTTTTGGTCAACATTCATTGCAAAACAATTTAAGATAATTTCAAGGTATGTTGGGGCATCTAATGGCAAAGACTACACAGTTTGTGTGGTCATGAAAAAGAAAGGGGGTAGGTCAACATTTATATACTAATTTTGTTCAGGTCATTTCCAGGTCATCGTGGTCGGCAAAGGTCCCAAATCCCCCCACTCAAAATGGTGGTATTTCTTCCCCTGCTCATTGATTACAGAAATTAACCACCAGATTTCATCACTAACCTTCCAGTTTCTTAGCCAGGGGTATTTAAAAGTTTCAACAGTATTTTAGTTTTATGTAATTTGTAAATACATGTAATTTTGTTGTGTTTAAAGCCACTCCAGTATTTTTTTTTAATTCAAATGCTTTCAGGTGGAACAACGAAATGCAAGAAATTAACATCAGCATTGTGTTAACAAAATTGTGGCCCAAAACACTAATTTTCTTTCGACTAAAAATGAGTTTAATGCTTCTCCATGGTTCAATCAACAAGAACTCTGTAATTCCCATTTTTAATTTGAAAAAATATTTCAGAATGGCTGGACATTTATGTCTAATTGACAGTTGGTTCAACAATGCACACACTTCCCAGTGGCGTAACTCAACCGGGGGGGGGGGGGGGGGGCTATGGCTCGAAACAGTTGGGGACGATTATGGAAAAAAAAGGATGCATTTTCATCCATCTTCTTGGGAAATTTCGACCAATTTCAGCCTAAAATTTGGGCCAAAAATGGGGCAATTTTTTTTGTTCAAGTAGGCTTAATTGGAAGCAACACTGGGGCACTCAACTTTCGTTGGGTAAGGGTGAGCCCGGCCCATAGGGCGGCCTCATCGGGGACTTGCGAAACTGAAGAAAAATTCCGAGAATGGGGGTTCTTGCGAAACGCTGAAATTGGACCACTTTGGATCCTTGAGAACTAAAATTTTGTTCAAAATTAGGCCACAAAAAGTGTTACAAAATCAAAATTTGTGCTTGAAATGGGAGGGTTTTGGGAATAAAACATGCTAAAATGGGACCCTTGTGAACTGCCGGAGAATGCTGAAAAGTGGGTGTTACAGGGTGTGAAGGGATCTCCATTTCTCTTCCTACCTCTAGTACTCCGGAACCCTCACCCCACCCAAACCCCCCCACTCCTCCCACTCTTCTACCTCTTTAACCCATCCTAATCCTCCCCATGCTGCTTTCCTTAACCCTCCTCTTCTCATCCCCCCCCACTATCACATTCATCTACCTTCCCCTGCCCCTCCCCTTTGTAGATCACGTTACCCCAAGTCCCGGTCCGCTCTCGATATGGCACCCCCTGTACCCCTCCGCGTCGGTTTATCATAATACTTTACAATCCGAAATTCTTCCATCCCAATTTTATCATCAGCTCCTCCCCCCCCTCTACCCTATCCTCGTTTCTCCTCCTTACTCTACTTCTTCTTCTTACTAGCTCTGCTCACACTTTTTTCTCCTTTCTTAATTGCCTTATCCTACACATCCCCCCTCCCTCCATCCACATGCATCCAGTTTCATTAGATTGGCCCACCCCCCTTTGAATGTCAGAATTCCTACACTCCCTCCCTTCTCGACGCTCCCCCTCCTTAGCTCTCAACTCCACCTTACCTATCCCCCCCATCTCTTTTCCCCCTACACCCTTTTTACCCGGCTTCTAAATTATCAAATCTTATCCCCCTCCTCCTCCCCTGACCCCATTGCCCGCTACTTCTCCTCCCGTTCATAATTATTCCTTCGGTCGTCCCGCACATGATCCGTACCACCTTTTAGGTCAGCCATATAGTGAACAAGTTCATTACAATTTACCTTTCAAGCTCGGTAATGTGCTCCAAAGTGCAAAGTTCAAAGAAAGAAAGTGTTTTAAGCGAGCGCGAGAGCGAAATCTTTCTAGGGAATAAAGCGTATACCCGTATGAAAGTGATTGAAAATCTATACTCTGACAGGGGGTTTAAAAAATACCGACCCTCATTGGATCCCCCTTTTCGTGCTACATTAAAGACACTATCAGTTGATTTATCGGGAAAGAGTAAAAATATTAGTAATTTGCAGGAATAGCTAAAAAGGACGGATAAGTATATAGAATTCCCATACGTTACTTTTCAACTGAAAAATTTACGAGAAAGGAAGAAAACGGAGTTGTTCACAGAATAGGAATCTCCATTCTACTTACGTGTTGTATTAATTGTCCGAACGGACAGTATGACTAAAATTTCCGATTTGTCCTTATCAGGTGGCTTCTGGTCCCTGTCAATATGCAGGGTAGGTTTTAGGATAACTCTACTGTACAAACATGCAAAAATCTGATTTTTGAGCTGATTTTTTCGATTCTCTGATTTAGCAAATCACGGATAGGCGCTGTATAAAATCCTTACGGAGATAAAAATCGACGGGAACTTGGCAACTGTAAAGTGTATTTACTTGAGTACGCTAATATTAAACAAGTGTGGAATATAT
This sequence comes from Ophioderma brevispina, assembly GCA_023653785.1. NCBI lineage: Eukaryota > Metazoa > Echinodermata > Ophiuroidea > Amphilepidida > Ophiodermatidae > Ophioderma > Ophioderma brevispina. The sequence goes on from JAMKCH010026933.1 coordinate 21,551, forward strand.
TTTTAATTCTCCATTCTGTTGAATATTCGTGTTTTTCAAATTATTTTTATGTACTTAATTTTCTAACATTAAACATCTGATAAGTTGGATGATGTTTAAAAAAATAGGCACCTCTATCGATTGGGAATAAATTAAATACGAGAAATAAATAGGTTAAAAAAAACTACCAATAGATTTCTTCAGGGGACGGCGGCCAAGAATATCATAATTTAGACATTGCTTGGTTTAACACAGGCTGTGATTTACAAGTAGAAAGCGGATCTGACGAAAAATGCTGTTTTTTTTATATGTGGTCAGGGCTGGTTGAATTACGGCAAACCAACATTTTTGACCAAAGCTGTAATACTATTCGGCCTAAGAAGTAGAAGAATAAATACGACTTAAACAAGGGGGGCCGGACACGATTTGCTGGATTTGGGCATTGGGATTTTCCAAAACGCAGGGAAAACGTACACTGTCCAAACGGTAATTTGGTAATTTCGCAGCTTTTGCATATGACAGAATGATGAAAAGGGTATCTGAGCGTTCGTTCTAAGGTTTATACATGCATCATCATAATACATGGATTGTAAAAAGTATTACTAAATGTCATTAAGCCACAGACGGTCATTTATCCCAAAATATAAAATGACAATTGGGTCTCTCATTTGCTAGTTTTGCATCATATCAACAATTAATATTACCTCTCTTCGTGCAGTTTGTGAATGATAGGCTTCATATGACCTTGTTGTGTGACCTTTGCCCTCATAAATGAGGGTTTGCATGTAATATCCATAAACCAAGTTTGATTCAAATTGAACTTCAACTTTTCAATTGATCTCAATTTTACATTTTCAGCCTATCTTACAACTTGACCTCATGACCTTTGACCTTGGTATGTGACCTTTGACCTCATCAACAAATGATGGATCCCATGTTGCACCTATGACTAAAGTTTGGTTTGAATCCATCGAAGTATACAGGCAAATCTTAACCCTTTTTCACAACAGACAACAACAGACTATATCAACAGACTACTTCAACAGACAACAACAACGACAACAGTGGACAAAGTGATCCCTATGTGTCTTTCTGCCTAAAGGCAGGTGACATAAAAACGTGTCACTTCTGTAGTTTAAAGAGACACTGGCACATTTGAAAAATAGTGCGCCATCAAGATTTTTCAAAATCGACATTTTTGCATGTCTTTAAGGTTTATATACATTAGCCCTCACCTGAATTGATTAAGATCAAATCAGCGTCCTTATGGGTAAACAGAACAATTTTATAATTAATGTCGCCGGCGATATTAATTCAGCAGACGGCGGAAATGGCATTCAACACAAGAAAACACACGCCATTTGCATGTTTCCCACGACATGCACCATGTTTAACTGGTCTGTGACCTTTGTGGTTTTAATAGCAATGAGTACAAGTCTTTGATAGGGTGTCTCGAAACATCAGACCTCAAAACAACAGACCTCAGACCTCGAAACATCAGACCCGGAAGTGAATTTACTTCCGGGTCTGATGTTTCGAGGTTTGATGTTTCGAGACACCCGGGGAGATGTCTCGAAACAACAGACCTCGAAACAACAGACCTCAGACCCGGAAGTGATTTTTTTTTTTGCCGAAGTCAACATTTTACTTCCGGGTCTGATGTTTCGAGACATCCCCCAGGTGTCTCAAAACATCAGACCTCAGACCCGGAAGTGAAATTACTTCCGGGTCTGATGTTTCGAGACACCGGGGGGATGTCTCGAAACATCAGACCTCGAAACAACAGACCTCGAAACATCAGACCCGGAAGTAATGTGGTGTTCTGGGGACAAGGAATTAGGGCATGACTTTTAATATTGTTTTTAACATGTTTTGTGTAAATCACGGCAACACATATCTATTAGATACTTTTGAAGAAAATATCAAATTGAACATCTTGAAGTGTAAAAAAAGGGTGTATGCTGAGTGAACACTTGTTTTAGAGATTTCGAACACCCCCACCCTTTGAAATGCAAGTCGCAAGACCCTATTTTTTAAATAATCTGCCAGTTCCAAAGCTTGATTATGAGGAAAATCAGTTCCACAGACCCTAATTTACTTCCTAAGTTTACAAGACCTATTCAACGGATTTCGTCCCATTTCAGGTTACGTCAGTCCCACAAAACCAACACCCCCCCCCCACCCGCCCATTTCAAGCGATTCACACCATTCCTTTTTTAATGCAAAAATTCTTATGAAACTACCCCACAAAATTCGTAATATTAAATTGGCTTTTTTAGCAGGAGCAGAACATGTTCTTGCGGGGGGTTGTATTTCGTGGGGGTGTACTAGCGAGTGCTGCATTTGTCTTAAAAATCGCTTAAAGAGCGCCACATTATTATTTAAAATTGCGCATCGAATACAACTCCTGACCATGTTGTGACCGTGACCGTTTGCCGTATTTCCATTGAGTACAGGCATCAGTGCATAGTATACGCTTTAGACTGCTGGATGCACCTCACAAGTAAATTGTAGGCCTGAAAGCGAAGATAAATATTACACAATGTACAGTACGAAGGAAGAACGCTTCCTCGTGGCATGATGATATCGGGCTAAATACTTGGGACGGACTTCAGTGATTAACTTCATGACACATTGCGGTAAACTTACAATACTAATAAGAATGGACTCGCCGATCAAAACAACACATCACATGACTTGACCTTGAAAACTCAATTTGCGAACATTACTTACCCGTGCCAAGGAACGGTGAGGGTCTACTTGAATTTAAAAATCACACCTGAGATTGAAATTTACTTCGGGGAAAAATCCGTCCGGGTCTGAGGTCTGTTGTTCGAGGTCTGTTGTTTCGAGACACACGAGGGGGATGTCTCGAAACATCCAGACCTGAAACATCAGACCCGGAAAGATCGTAGTAGTACGTAGGTAAAATGTTGACTCCTCTTGGCAAAAAATCACTTACGGGTCTGAGGTCTGTTGTTTCAAGGTTTTTGTTTCGAGGTCGATTGTTTCGAGAAAAAACAATCCCCCCGGGTGTATCGAAACATCAGACCTTGAAACATAAGACCGGAAGTGAATTAATTCTGGGTATGAGGTTGCGAGGTTGAGGTCTGTTGTTTCGAGGTTGATTTTCAGACCACCCGTCTTTGAATATTCAGTAATATACACAATTGTTGATAAAGTAATGAAAACTTAAAAGTTAGAATACAAATACAGGAGTCTTTAACATCTATTAACGTCCACACTATCTGTTTTTGAGTATGTTATTTTTATATGTAAAATGTACCTCTATGATTCCAAGGCCTTAGACTATCATTTGAGAGCAAATTGAAGAAAGGAAATTGATATTTTGTGACAGTGCCGGCTTTAAAACTAGAAAAAAAAATCCAACTTCAAATATTAAAAGTTGTAGTTTGCTATGTTACCATACTCAAAGCAGGGAAAGGTTCATATTTAGGGGTGCATAAGGTTAGAGGTCAAAATGCTGTTCCTGATATTGAAAGTATGTAGCTTTTTCATACAGTTGCACATGATGATTCCTTAGGATTGTATCACCAATTGGAGCGTTCTTGAGGTCAAAAGTCATTGTGTTTAAAATTGTAAATGTTTGTCTTTTTTTCTGGAAAAGATGATTGGGTGTAATAAACGAGCATTTCGTGATCCACAGCCTTGTCCCCCTGATTACCTAAAATATATGAGGATTTTTTATATTATCAGAAATAGAACTAAGGTGGGGGGAAGAGTCATATTGGGTGTAGTAGAAGCTAGATCCCCCCTTCTCAGAGAAATCCAGCATTTCGTATTTTAATGTACATAAATTACAACACAGTGGCATATGGGCCGAGTGATGTGAACATTTGCTCATATCATCAACATGTACTGTCAAAAATTAACTGAAATTTTGAAAAAACCTTTTATTAAAGGAGGATGGCCTGGATTTCTAAGGATATGAATTTCTCCTCGATAGATGGCCTTTCACCCCAAAACCCCATCTGTAAAGTTTTGCGCGCGATATTTCAATCCGTTGTGATTGAGTGACTTAAATTAGTATTGGGAGACCAAAATGGCACACATTTCGCTCATATAGTTCCAAAAACAAAATTCCTTTGACTAAGATTTCAACACGGCATATGAGAATGTTGACCACTTCCGTAAAATTTGGGGCCTGGGCAGGCGCGTAGCTAGCTTGGTGGTTCCGAGGGGCACTTTCCCGGTAGGTGCAACAAATGTCCCGATCACAAGCAAAAAATTTCCCGGTCGCAGGGACAAAAGAATCCAAAAAGCGGCTGATCCGTGTTGATTTCCCGATTTCCCCTCAAGATTTTGTTCAGAGGGCACTCTGCCCCCTTTGCCCCCACCAGGCTATGCCACTGCCTCTGGAAACGAGGCTTAATTGTTGCCACATATCAGTGGGTTTCTAGAAAAACAATTAATAACCCTAACAACTGAATGTAAAACCATCTAGTTCGGGGCCCATGTTTGCTATTAAAATCGCGCTAGTGTATAAACGGTTATGCGATACGATCGGACACGTTTAGGTCATAATGCCATAGGAAATACACCTTATGAAAGCATAATGTGTGAAGATGTGTGACGCTTCTGTTGCCGTCGTATCGCATAAAACACAATACATATCCCATATACAGTAGCACGATTAAATCGCGCGTGGTCAGACAAAAATGCTTTTAATTCATTTTATGGTTAGTATACTTCTGTTTTCCCAGGAAACCATCCATATGTGTTCAATAATTGTTATAGCATATATTGTGCAAGTTATTCTTGATACAGGATCTTCCTTAAGGTTTCCACATGCTTGCCTAATTTGTATGGAAAAATGATATGTTTAAACATCATAACGGTCAGGTGATTATGTTAGATGATCAATTCAAAAATTAGCACATACCGGTACCGGTATTTTAAGTTGGTACCTAAGGAGGTTTCCTTGGAACTCTAAGAAAACCATTTTCCCAAGGGAATTTTCAACTGAAATATACCCAGGCCGATAACCACGTTGTTTTAGGGAAATGGGCAAATTTATGCAAAATGGGACCTTTCCCCACAAATTCATCTCTCCCAAAAGGGGGATTTTTTTCTTAAAATTGGCAAAAGTGGAAATTTTTACTGAATTCTAACCTTTTGACCAAATAGCATAAAAAACCTAAGTTTTTTGGCTCGCTAAATCTCTTTTAGTTTGCCTTTTTGAAGCATTTTTGATGTTTTTGGGGAGTTTTCTTGAATTTCTTTCTGCCCCCCCCCCCCACTGTTTACGGGCCTGCTAATACCACATAATGTGCATCAATGAGTTCCAGTTTATTGTTTGGAAAAAGGTGCATCAAAATGGAACAAATATTTCATAAGGCTCCTTCCTCCATCATACACTTTATAATCATTATCCCCCTGGCTGAAAGCAGAGGGGGGATTTGCGAGGGTGCGCTGTCCCGGGCCATGTCCTACTGCATGTGTATGTTTATTTGTGTTCCAGTTGGTTCGGTTTTCGTTTTTCAGGTCCCCGTTTAACAAGTTCAAGTCCTCCGATTTACGCCAGACTTGGGGTGAAGGTGCCATAGGGTTCCTTCATATGTGGATGAGGTCAAAGGTCATGGACCAAGGTCAAAGGTCATCTGAGTTCATGTTCCAGTACCAATTTGGTTAGGTTTTGGTTATGTTTTCGTTTTTTTTTTTCTTCTCTCTTTCTTTTTCGTTTTTCGCACGTCTCCTTCAAAAGTTGTCAGTCCGATTTAAAACCAGAACTTTGGGGTGAAGGTTCATAGGGGTTCCCTTCATATGTGGACGATGCAAAGGTCTGGACCCAGGTTACAAAAGGTCAACTGAGGTCATGTTCCAGTGTGGTTAGTTTTTGTTTTTCTGGTCGTTCTTTGTTAAAGTTTTTAAGTCCGAGTACAACCTAACATGGTCGAGGTGCAATATGGGTTCCTTCATATGTTGTTGAGGTCAAAGTCACATACCAAGGGCAAGGTCAAACTGTGCCAACTAACCACCTTGTGCTACTACCATCTTGCCAGGGGGAATCGCGCAGTTTATACCTTGCCTGTATTTTTTTAATGTTAAATATCTTAATGTAAACGGACAAAATTTTACATCATTTTCTATTTTGTACATTCATGTATTTTTGGTGGGGGCAGTAACGATGACATGTCTTGGCTATAGGTTTGTACAGCAATGGTTCATTGTCCCATGAATTATGAAATTTGCTTCTTTTCAACAGCAACACATAAAGGGCTAATTATCTTCTCTGATTGTAGAATTTTGTTACAATGCATACGCGCTTAACTACCTATCAGAAAGATAATTTCTGCTGGCAAACCGGGTTTGTTCCTTTTCACTTTCTCCTTTTCCCCCCCTCACCACTCAATCACCTCCCCCTGTGCCTCCCCCTGTTCAACCCTGACCGTGCCCCATGTTGTTTTAAAAACACCTGTACCACCTGGGCCTCTCGCACTGTGTAAATACATGTAAAAAATGTGGTGGTCTCAGCTCCCGTTTAAAACACCATTTTTTTGGTTATTTATAATAGTGTAAAAGGGTTCCTAGGGACCAGTGGCGTAACAGGCGGGGGGGCAGGGGGCAGGTTTCCCCCTGACGACTTTGGCTGGGAAAAAATTTGCAAAAATTATGCTAAATCAGCCGTTTTTTAGCCCTCTGACCGGGAAAAATTGGCCTCTTGACCCCCCTGAGAGGGAAAATGTCCCAAGACTGGGAAATTTGCCCCCTCAGAGCGGGCAGGCCCATTACGCCACTGCTAGGGACCCAAACCTAATTATCTCATTAACAAGCAAGATATTTTATTAAATTTTTGTGGAAAGAAGTGCATCATTAAGTTATATAATTACAAAAATTCAGAGTTCCAAAATTGTTTTCAGGAGTGAAAAATCACCAAAAACAAATCTTGGGTACCATGGACCCCCCCCCCCAGGCACTTTAAATGTTTGAAGTTACTGAGTTGTTGCACCGTTGTGCTCTTGTTTTGGAATGTTACTACTATACACTATAGTAAATGTTACTTCAATGAATTAAATACCAAAGATCAGCAAATTTGTTTTGTGTTTCTGAAATGATCAAAATAAATTTGATAGTATTCAACTTTTAAGAATGTGTGCATTTTTATTGCATGATCAGTCACATCAAAAGGAACCAGATAGGCACAGATTAAGATATTGATTTAAGTTGGGTAGGAGAATAAGAAAGAAAATAGAGAAAATCTCTGACTTTTTCACTTTAAATGAGTTCCATCCAACAATGCACCAGTTTTGAGAAATTTCACCTCATAAAGGTCATGTGATCCCACAAAAATCCTAAATCATACAAACCCTATTTTTACACTCATTTTGACACAACTTTTAATTGTATAGAAGTTATCTGGAGTACTGTAAGGCATCCGATGATGTAACTTGGTAGAAGGAAGCAGGTTGAAGAGTTCTCAAGCAGCCTGGTTGAAGAGTTCATTTACCAATTAGAGGACCATTCCTCCATTTGCCAATTAATGGGCCATTCCTCCATTTACCAATTAATAGGCCCTTCCCAAATTAAAGGGGCATTATGCAAATTTCAAAATTTCCTAAAAAATGGGTAAGTTTACAATTTGAATTAAAGGGATTAGCAACGATTTGCTAATCCGAAACATCAGAATAATCATCAGAATTCATATTTTTATATATTTGTTACTGGCATGGATATGCGAACATAACCTGCAAGTGGTTGGCTTGAAATGTGACCTAAGACCCCAAGACAGTACTTTTTATCCGATTCTGTAATTTCTATACATGCGTATCAAAATTCTGACTTCAGTTCAAAAAAAAAAAGCCTTTCCCGGTGAATATCACAGATTTTCAGCGTGATATTGTATACCATGATCACTACAGTTTGACCTCAAATACAAATATTATTGATCTTTGTTTATTCTATACTGGTGTAAACCACAATCAGCTGTTTAGTGCAGATTTTTGAGACGCCATCTATTTGCGGGAGAGGGTATGCCAACTTTCCTCAAATACTTCATTTTTTTTCACTATTTGGTGGTTTGTTTCTACATTAAAGCAGTTATATGGAATTGTATGCACTTATCCCTGATCTGTAAGTTAAAACATGCATTTCCACATTTTTTTCAATTCTCTCGCAATATCGCTGCTAATAATCCCTTTAAGTTTCTGGGAAAAAAAATTGATTTTTGGATGGGAATGTATGTTTGCATCATTTCAGGAAGAGTGCCCTAAAAGGCTGAATCAGATTTCCAGATGAGGGCGCCCTCGATTTTAAAACAAATAGTGTTTTTTGCAAAAAAATAATGTTTGTCCATATAATAATCACTGTGTCAAATAGCTAAGCTCAAATCAAAGGCCTTCATATAGAAAATCACAACCTTGCTATAAAATTCCGTATCCGGAAATTTTGTTATACACAGTATCCTATGGTACGTAATACTATACATAATGTTTACTACGAAAAATCCGATTCATCTCAAACTTTCGAATGGTGCATTTTATATTACTGTCTTTAGTTCTAGTTGACTATATTTAATTATTACACGAAAAAATTATATTTTGAAATCTCTGAGTCAGCCTTTTAGGGTTAAGCTTACAAATTGAATTAATGGTGCATTGCAGGTAATTTCCAAGTACATGTATTGGTAATCCCAAAATAATATATCCAGAAGCTTGCAAACATCAATCTGCTCCAAGTTCCAAAAACAAAATAATGCAATATCCTATTTCCAGCTCTTTCTAAGTGTGCTTGAATCCGAATGGTTGCTAGGGCTTACAAGTGACCACAGAGGGCAGTGTACTCTACGCAGATTGGTTTAAAAAAATGTGCCATATGTCAATCAACGCAGTAAAGTGTTGCATAACTATCCCATTATGCAAAAGTGAATTGGATGGGATTTTGTAGAGTAATTCAAAACATACAGCATGTCCCAATAAAAATGCAACACTTGGTGCCAGCTGCCATAAGTTTGTAATAAAAGCATATGACTACTTGTTCTTTGTTATAAGGTGAGATAGGACTGTAAGCTAATGTCCTGTAAAGTGCATAAAGCTAGAGGCAATGTTTTAAGGTACGACCCCAGAAATCAAGTAACCCGCAGGGAGCCATTTTACCAAATTAAGGCACTAGTAACTACAATATGGCACTGTTATATGCGTGCAGAACAACCAAGTCCAACCACCATTTGACTGTTTTTTTTAAAGACTGGTGCTGCAACAAGACTTAGTGACATAATATATTTCCATTGGTATCAACAGCTTATAAACACATTTTAACACACTTTTAGGTAGAATTAGGAATAGATGATCAACAAACACGTATTGTCCAAATTAGACAACATTTAATTAGAGCTAATCAATCAGTTTTGTGACAGCACGCTGAGTTATCTTAACCCAAATTAAATGTTTGAAATGTATTTCATCACAATTTTTTTTTCATTATCAGTATCATGACTTTAATAATAATTATGAAAATGCAGTTATTTGATCCCGTAGTCGTTCTGTACGCTAGTACTTTGGGCAATTAAATGTTGATCGCAATCAAAAATGTATTTGCCATTCTGTTCCTCGGTGCCACCCTTGTGGTTACCAGCTCCTCATTTTGGTAAAATGGGTCCTGCACATTACTTGAATGCTGGGGTCATATCTTAAAAAGTATTGACGCTATCGTTTGTGAAATATTCCGGGATATTAGCTAAAAATCACTTCTTACCTAAAAATAAATAGCAAATACTAATTAATGTTTTTGTTCAAACTCATTCCTCAGTTTACCAATTAAAGGGTCATTTCTCAGTGTATCAATTAAAGGCCATTCCTCCGTTTACCAATTAAAGGTCATTCTCTCATTGACCTTTTAAAGGGCCATTCCATCATTTACCTTTTGAATGGACATTCCATCATTAAAGGACCATTCCTACATTAACTAATTAGAGGGCTATTCCATCATTTACAAATTAAAGGCCCATTCCTCAATTACCCATTAAAGCCTCATTCTTCCATTTTTCAATTAAAAGACCATTTCTCCATTTACCAATTAAAGGACCATTCCTCCATTTACCTTTTACAAGGCCATTCCATCATTTACCTTTTAAATAGGCATTCCATCATTTATCAATTAAAGGGCCATCCATTTACCAGTTATAGGGCCATTCCATTTACCAATTAAAGGGTTGACAATCAAAGGAACGTAACTCAACACTAAAGGAAACATTAAAGAATTTCTTCTGCTGTTTCATAATTCAAATTGTTCTTTTCGTACTAAAGTTTTATATGTTTGCTACAGTAACCAGGTTGACTTTTAAACATATGTTTACATTTAAATAATTATAGATTTGCTTAGTAAAAAATATTTACATCACATTTCTCAAAAGCAGTATTAACAGCATAATTAAAGAAATTCTTTAATATTTCTTTTATTGTTGAGTTACGTCCGATATCAACCACCTCGATTTCATTCATTTACCGTGTAAATGATCATTTATTTACCAATTAAAGGGCATTTCTTTAACCTTTTAAAAGGGCCAATTCCATCATTATGCATTAAAGGGTCATTTCCAACTAAAGGACCATTCCCTTATAATTTACCCTTTTAAATGACCTTCAATTTATTTACTATAAAGGAATCTATCTATTTCCATCTAGCGCTGTTTTTCCGCCACTGCTGAAGGAAGGCCCCGTCGATTTTCCATTTTTCCCTTTTTGTCTGTCCTGAGTCCATTCTTTCCCATGTAAAACTGCCGTACTCTCTGATTTCATCCATCTGCCTGGCCTGCCTGCCTCTTCCTCTGGTATGTGCTCTAGGGGGTCGGTCTCATTACTTTTTGTGTCCATTTATCACATCCTTCCCCTTGCTAGATGGCCAGCACACCTCCACTTCTTTCTGTTTATTTCCTGGATTATATCCCACGCTTTCTGTTCTTTTCTCATTCTTGGTTAGTGACTTTGTCCCTCTTTGTAACACCAGATCAAGATTTCTTCCATCGTAGCTCTCTCTAACTCTAAGCTTTCCTTTCCATACATAATGACCATCCATTTACAAAGGGCGTTTTTCCTTCATTTACTAATTGACGGGCAATTCCTTTTAGCAAGTAAAGGCCATATTTCATCACCATTACAATTATTAAGGGCCTCATTATTTACCTTTTAAAGGACTATTCCTTAATTATACCCCCTTTAAAGGGTATTCATTTATCTTTTAAATACCTTAGGTGGCATTCCCCCTTCAGAGGGCAAAATAAAATCTACAAATTGAAATGAGGGAAAACCACAATTACCTTTCGATTGCTTTTGGTCTGAAGACAATCGGAGCTTCCGTTCCAAAGTTTTGATCGAAAAATGTAACTCCGCAAAAATAACTGTGGCAATTAGAGATCAAAAGCTTATTTACTTTTGAGATGAGTTTTTTTTTTTTTAAACTATTCATTTTTTAGTTCTGCATAAATACATAAGAAATATGAGAAGGGATTTCAGTTTGCGAGTTACATCTTCTCTCTGTGTACGGGATGCGACCCGTAGCGGTGTGCCTTCCCGTGTTTTGCGAGCACCGAAGTACCCCCACAAAGTTGCAATTTTCTCGCTAGGTTTCTATAGGTTCAGACCCAATTACGATACATATTCAAAACAAAACATAGTACGGACCCTCTGATGGCAAAATCTCCCATAAGAACCCCCTTCGTTTTCGGAGATAACGTTAACCGCCTCGCCATTACTATATAATATCTTTCGCAGCTGTACCACAGACTACACACTTTCCGGACCGCCGTAGGAAGCTGTAGCCAAATTGGGGATTTCTACTTTACATCACAATATAGTTTCATAGCGGATGTTCCAAATATGGTGGAGAAATATATGAAGGAGTTGCTCGAATTACCCGATTACCTAAAAATAATTTCTTTTGCGGCAGAGATTTAATTAGTGTGCAATGCAACCCTAAATTATACGAGCAAATCAGACGCATTCTTTAATCGGATGACTTTTCCGTTATGGGACCGCTCATTTTACGAGTACGGCCAATTAAACGTTCATCACGGTAGAAGTTTTACCTTTTTACTAGATAATCAGAAAAGTTCTCCATTTTTCCTTGCACAAATTTATAGGAATATTTTTTAACGTTCTTTAAAAACACTCTAAATGCGTCTCTCACGTAGCAGCGCATATGGGTCATGTCAATTCGTACCCCGAGTTTTCTTCCATCACCTTGTGATCAATTGAGCAGATTACACGAGTATATAGCAATTTCCTATGTAGCGCAGCGTTTAAAAGGCACTAACGCACTTGTATAGTTTCCCCCGTTGGTCCTTGGGGTCGACATCGGTCAATGAAGTTTTTGAATTTTTCATTGTTGTGTATAAAAGAAATAAATTTTCAACCGATAAAATAACAAGTAGTTAAAAAAAAACTGTGTCGGGTCGCCGGCATAATTTTTTTTTTTTTACACGAAATAGAACAACCGTAAAAAGCATTTAAAGGGTTAGATGGTGTTTCTAGCTTTTTACGTTTCACTTTATTACAGAAACATGTACAAAAGAATCTCATAACTGAATTAAAGTAGATGTTTGACTAATACATGACATAAGATTTGCATTAGAACCAATCACCTAGTTTACAACTTTATCGCACCTGTTTGACCTTTGACCTTGGTGTGTGACATTTTAACCTCACCT
>JAMKCH010026934.1:0-18809 GCA_023653785.1 Ophioderma brevispina
ATTAATTTGAACTGATTCGAACAATCTGGTGCGTGAAGGTCGCACTGCTGTAGACAGCGTGTAAACACAACGATTAAAATAGACACGCGATACGCCCGTGTACAGGTCGCACAAGTCGGTACTGCGTACGCTTAGTTCAAACAATTATTACGGAGACTATAGTGAATTATCGCATATCGTGCAATAGACTAGTCTAATACATGAATAGGTACCCATATTACTTCGTATAAGGGTACCACCCACTGCCATAGAAAGTCGATGTCAATGAAATTCCCATTGATGATTGAGTGTGGATGGAGCAAAATTTGTCACCTAATTTTCTCTGAAAATAAAAGCCTGCAATAATTGCGCACAATATCCATGTTCTACAATGTAAGGAGAACACATGCGAGGAATTTTTAGCAGTATAGAAGTACATTTTGTGGGTTAAGGTGTTGGCATCAGGATTTAAATGGGCCGTAGAATTTCTTTAAAATTTGATATATAGTATATTCATTTGTGCTGATAACAAATCTGAAATAAAAAATAGGTGCTTACCATATTCATTTTTGAGAAAAAAGTTTCAAAAAGTACATTTTTGCTCAAAATTTTACATTATTTACCATGCAACTCTATGGGAAAATGTGATTTACCGATACTAAAGTGCTCCAAAAAGATAACAAAGGGGCCGAACGTTTTTCTGATTTTCACATATGTTTAGGTCTAAGTTGCATACTTGAAAATACCGAAATAAAAAAATGGTGTCACCAGATTAGTTTTCCTGAAAATCGTCGAAAAAGGACATTTTTAGAGGGAAATTTCCGTCTTCACTAGAGACGATGCGTCTCGTGTTATTTTACACCTATATGTCACGCAGCAAAACAAAAAATGCGTGCGTGAAAAGTGAGACGCGTAATTAATCAGGTGCGTTCTTAGACTAGTCCTAGCAACATCAGAGTTCTACGCGATTTTGCAAACGCTTTACAAATTCGCGTCAAATGCAGAAGTGGAAAATCGCTCTTGAATTTTTGCGACGCTAAAATTGCAAACGAATGCACGCTTGCTCATCTCCGAGTTTATTAAAGTCGGCTTGCGCGTACTCCTTAGAAACCAAATCATAATGCCAACACCTTAAATCTTCATGAGAAATTTCAATTTTCGTGTACAATTATTTGTAATGGCAGAGAGTGTGTGACTCTAATAGAAGAATCACTGTTGGGACTAATCGCGCATGCATCCCATTCCCAATCATGCCAATGGTTGATACAACCATTACAAGGCGGTAACGGCATGTTTTGGGTTATTGGGAGGTTGTCCGGGGGATCACTTGACTTGAAAAGTGACGGGATGTGTAACCTAAGTCCAAGATAGCATCATGAAAAAAAAGTTTGGTACACTTTTGTTCCGAATTTTAGGAAATATTGACTCCCCACTCCTCCCCCAAGGCAATGTTGATCCGATTCAAATGTTGTCAGCAGCCACGCCATGTTCCGCCCAACATTGATTGATTAGGGGTGGGGAAGAATTTGGTAAAGGGGTTAGTTTCTGCTAAGCCTAACTCCACATTATGTCTACAGTCTTTGTCATTACGATTTAAGTTAATATGCAAAACACATTGAATACCTTTCCCCGGCCCACACCATTTACTTGTCGTCTGGCACACAGCGCCGCCTGGTTTAAATACTGTCAGAAAGTACTTTTAGCCACCACCTTGCGAATCTCTTCACTGCTCTAGGGAGTTCACAAGTTTCCGACGGTAACATGCCCCATTGGCGGTAGACGTTTTCATAAGAAGTCCCGATTGATGCAAATGAGGTATTGCTATTTCATTTCCGTCCAGTCGCTACTTTTGCAACAACGCCAACAGGCGCATGGGCGGAATCATGGTTAACCTCATTTGCACTCAATGGGACTTTTTCTATATGAAACTTCTACCCAATGGCTGACACTTACACAACAACTTGTTACCATATTCGACCCGTCAAATAGCTTGATATTAGATTTTTTGTCACGGGATATTGCGCAAACTACTTGGCCTATCGTAAAACGATTTTACGCACCCAATATTCGTAACTAAATGGCGACTTGCTGACTATTATATAATATTAGTTTTATAATGTGGAAAAAACAAAAAAACATGAAAAATATGTGAAAAATTCTTAACTTAGAGCTGGGCTAATTCTCGTTTGCGCTTCCAGTATCCACAAGCCACTCAAAAACTAGTGGGCTAATTGGCTTTTTTGTCAGGAACCCTTTCTAACATCAGATCGACCACCTGATTTTCGTCGTTTTCCGCGATATCCAAGGTACCCACCGGCCAACCGTTTTTTTCATTCCTTGTTCATCTAATCGCAGAGCCTTTAACACCGCTGTCTGCTAGGGAGGCCCATGACGTAGCGCATGTCTAAAATAGCCCCATTAGCGTGCGGAAACGGAATTGTGTCTCTGTGTCCCAGCAGTACAGATTCTATGGGTATCGTAAATGCTGTGGGCCCTGCAGGCCATTCAAAAAATCCACTTTGCAGACTGCAGACGAACAAATATCAAATCAAATTCCAATTCAAAATCGATTGATATGTTCCAATAATAAATTACCTTGTGAAATAGTTAATAACTAAAAAAGTAGAATCAAATCATTTTCCGGAGAAACGACCTTTCTCATGCAGAAGTGATTGTATCGCATTTTCTTTCTTTTCTTCAAAATTTTTTACGTCTAATTTTTTTAAGTTTTTTTTCACATATGTCATCGCATTATATCTGGATCTCAAGTTGTGTTTGATATTGAAAACAGGGATATATCGTACATTTATAGGGATTTTGAGATCGACAAAGTTGAGGTAGGTAACAGGGGAAAGGTATTCCATGTGGTTTTGCATAACTTCACATCCTTTAATGACAACATGTTAAAGACATAATGTGAAGTTATGCTTAGCAGAACTAGGGGGATCACTTGAAAAGTGACGGGGATGTGTAAACCTAGACTAGGTCAGTAGGACCGTGCCTGATGGACTTTTGTGTTCTGCATTTAGTGAGGAAATTCTAAATTTTAGAAAGTAAAATCACACGGTACAGTTGTATTTAAAATTTATTTAGCAATGATGGAGAGTTGTTTCTCTTGCTAATAATGGTGCCTTTAAAGGTGTTTGTTCCGAAAGTAGTATCAATTTTGATACTACTAGGCATATTTTTCTTAAATTGTCATGTACTGAAATTTCAACTTTCAAATCCATTTCTCAAGATATAGATAAAAACCTACTGTTTTAATGGTTAACCATCATTATTAGCACAATAAGTAATGAATAGGGCATTGTACTATGCATTATTGCATCTAGCATCAAAACCGCAAGTTTGTTTCCCATGGTACTTGATGGTCAGTGGCTAGTCCCAATAATTGTGACTACACATTTGACATTTATTTTAACATTGGTCATATATCACTGAATGTGTAAGTCACAAAAAGTTGTGGTCGCATTTCATAAGTTGGTCCTAAAAACTATGGTAGAAAATAACAAATATTGTGCCTTTTTTCATTCAACAGAGTATTACATTTAATCAATACATTCTAGACCATTAAAAGTACACATTTTTGGAAAGCTTATATTACAACGATGCCAAAACAGCTAAGTACAATCTTGTTATACAGGGTGGGTAAGAAATATACAGGGTGAAACAACAAAAAAGTTGACATTTTTCTTGTCATGGTGAACTGTGTGGTTTCCTTTTCTGAATGATATGTAGATCAAAATAAATATGGATTCAGAAAGGTATTGCTTACGGCCTTCAAACAAGCAAGGAAGAAAGAGTTCACAATACCCTGTGTTAAATATGCAGGGTGGTCAAAATTATGCTATTTTTAAGTGTAAAATACATGTATAAAGATTTTCATACTATTTTTCAGAGTAAATCTTTTCCTGGTCATTGGTAATGGAAGCAAGTTGCTTTAAAAACATATATAACCCATACTCTTGTGTACTTTTGATTATACAGGGTGATCAGAAACAAAATTACCCTGTAAGAGAGAAACTTCTGGTGCTCAAGTGTCTTAATGCTATGGTCGCATGTCATGAACTGGTCCCTTAAATATGGTGGATTTGTTTCATGGTTCGCCTTTTTTTCATGTACTTCACTTATTTTTGAGAACTTCTAAGGCAAATACCTTGACTTTGGTATCAATTTGTTGCTTATTTCCTCCTCTTTGAAATAAAAAAAGTTCCAGGTCATTAGGATGTATAATAAGAAAGTTATCGGATAAATAGTTCAGGTATGTCACAGGTGGACCCGGCGGTTGAGGAGCCGGCGCACAGTGGGCCAGAATGAAGTCAAAGTGTGCCAAAATTCAATGCACTTTGAGAGAAGCATATCAAAGCTAGAATATGATCTAATTAGGGGTTTTCAGACCCCAGGAGTTTAATGGAAGTATTTTTAAAGATGTATGACGTCATCAAAATACTGTTTCCTGATTGGCCAGAATTAAAAACTAGTATAATGCAAGTCACTTATATTATCGGATTGAAATTTGAAACTGGTAGGGGGTTTCAAGGCCCGCGAAATTCAATACCAGCATTTTAGATTATCTATGACGTCATCAAAATGCTGTTTTCTGATTAGACGGGCCTAATAGCCGTTACAATACCAATAAACTTGCATATTTTACAACATTTTAAAGGTACAGGTGGAGATTTTTTTAGGATACTAATTTCTCTCAAATTTCACTGGATCGGCTGTAGACCACCTACCGAGAACGTTTCGAAGGTTTATTGGACAAACAGGTGCAAAAGAAAACCGCAAACCTTGTTTTGAACTTGACTGCTATCGTAATCGTTCCCTATAGAAAACCATGCTTTGACTTTATGTCGTGCACGACAGAAAGTACTAAATCACCATCTTATTACATAAAGACGGCGTATTCGGCTTATTCACTTCAGGTGTGATCTAATACATTGGTAAGCATTCCAAATATGTAAAAAACTGGGGTTCGAGAAAAATTGGGGGCGCTTCTTTCTGGAAATCTCCTCATGTCTCTTTAATACTAATAATGGGTTTTGAAACCTTTAAATAGCAATTAATACATGTTTGATTCTCTATGAGGTCACCTTAATGTTTTTTATTGGACGGGGCCAACATTGGAATACAAAGCAATTAATCATTTCTTTGATTTATGACACAGGAAAGGGTTTGAGAACGAGATAATTTCAATAGTAATTAGACAGTTCTTGAAGTACATGTGACGTCATCAAAATGTTGTTTTTATCCGTAATTTGAAAAGAAAAAAAACAAATAAAGACAATGCTTAATATGCATTTTCTTCCTCAAAAGCTTATCACCGAAGTTTGTTTCTTCGTATGGTATATTTTTCATTGAACTCTTCCAGAAACTGATACATGTATCAAGTTACTATATTTGTCAATTTATATTTATGAGTGAGGAAGGTGTAGACATGATGACATGAATACGGTTGGCATCCTTATGGATAAAGTAAATTTGTGACTGCGTTTTCTGGGGTTATATATCGTAACATTCTGCATTCAGTAAATCGTCCGAATCCTTCTGAGCATTGATTTGCTTCCATGAACGCCGTTCATTTTAACGTGAATCCGTGAATAGAGCGCCAAAGCGACTACTTGAATTTAAAAGGCTGTAGCTCGGTGTATACGTAACCAATGTGAATGAACTTTGCATCTAATTAAAGCTAATAAAATAATATTTCCGCTGATACTACATAATGTTGAGATAATGTTATTTTTAAAATGCAAAATGGCGGACACAATCAGGGTCCAGTTTTTTTCTGACTCACCTTGTATCATTACGGTTGATTTTGCGTCCCTAAATTACGAGCACAAGTCTGATAAGTATGTGTAGCTCACAGAGCGGCACAAAGCGGCAGCTAAATTAGGTATCATCATTAAGCTTAAACTATTCTGAATACACTGGTATGAAAATAAAAGCATGAATCTACACGAATCTAAACTTCCGCCTTAATTTTCCTAAAAAAGGCACTTTTTTCATATTTTTGAAGTGTTTAGACAGTTTTTAACTCATAATCCAAACTTGAAATTTTGACAAAAGTCAATCATTTTATTCTCCAGTTCATATAACAGAATCATGTGAATTTTGAAATAAATCTGAATTTTCTTAAAGATGTAATAATATTTTATGTCAGCTTACCCCCATTTTAGCATATCTGGTAGCTAGAGGGCAATTACAAACTTTGATGATGAAAATATAACCTTTAAAATAAATTTAAGAGTGAAATACTTTCAAGATAGATTCTCCACAGTAAACCTTTCTTTATAAAAATGAGAAATAAATAAAATGCTATAGTGACCAAAATGGAATTTTGGCACACTATGATTTCATTCTGGCCCACTGTGTGGCGGTTGAGGAGCCCATAGAGTTACACACAAAATTGTGAAAAAATGCATTACTTTGAAACTTTATCACTTAAACAGTTTACATGCTAGAGCAGTCAAATTACACACACATAAAGATAAAGGTTCACTCTTCCCATTAAAATACTCAATTTCTTGAAAAAAGTAATTTAAAGTAGTTAGATATGTTAATTAGGTGCAATTAATACCTCAATTTTGTCCTGCAGCACTGCATTTTTCCTCCTCTGTCTCACAGTGCCATTTTCGAATTAGTTCTTAACGTAAGTGGGTGCTCATAATTAAAATCAAATGAATTGTAACTGATTTATGATAAGTGATGATAAATTTATGATAAATGTTAAAAAACTGTAATTAAGAAAATGAAAACTAATAAACAGCAGCATAAATATAAACAACATAATACACATGAAAATAATGTGTACCCAAATAAAAGTAACATCCTCCAAACTTCAACCATGGTCTGAGGTATTATTCCAAAACATCAATATTAAAAGTAGATAATTAACGAACAAAAAAGAATATGCAGTTCAATGAAAACAATTTAAAAAAAGAAATCTATTATTGTTAAAAACATTCCCCTGGTTTTACTTTCTGTGTAGAGAAATATAAGAACAGTTGAGGAAAATAACTGAAACACAGCCCTGGGTTAAATGTGCCGGCAGGCAGGGCTGTGCATGTTACTAACAGTATGTGTAATGCAACCGCTTCAGGCAACAGGTCATAGTGCACATGTATCAAACTTTCACTTGACCTTGCTCTAATGTTTCCAGTGCTTGTGGATTAGCTGATTGTGTATGTGGAAACTGGCATTATTTTATTACCAATGTTACCAACCTGCACCATTGTGAAAAGGAAAACATGTTGAAAAGTTTGTTAAGTATTAATGTCTAAGTTAAGAGTTGAACGGTGTGTTAAGTAGTTTAACAGTGTTGTACCAGTATAAATGCAAGAACACCCTGTATTGGAAAGTGAGGACTTTTACCCACCCTGTATAACAAAACACAAAAGACATTAAAGTGCAAATAATGATGTTTACCAGGTAAATTGCTAACATTGAATATTGTTGTCATTCCCTTAATACAGACAATCAAAATTTGGATTACTGTCAAAGTATTTTGATGTCCCCGAAAGCTTCATTCAAAATTTTGAGCCACCCTGTAATCTCCATACATGGTAATATATAAAAAATACAAGAACGCATTGTGAATTTAAACATAATGAAAAGTGATTTAAAAACAATGAAATGGTAAAGAAACAACTCTGCAAAATTTTATATGTAACACATGCATTTTTTTTGATTGCCGATTAGCATGTTTTGATACCCTGTATATCTACTGATAGATGGCAAAGCAGTATCTTACTTATTTCAATTGAAAAGCCCTAGTAAGGTTATATTCAGAAATCATAGGTTTGTGGTCTCTACTCAAATTAAAAAACTCGGGGAAAGTCTGGTTCTAAAAAAATGAACATCTTCTTCAAGGTACACCCTAATGATATTTGCACCACCATGTAGTCTTGGGTTCAATTTGTGCATAAATGACATCCTTGGAGTATAAGCTTTCCAACAATGTTACAACTTTATGGGTTGTTAAGGTACACAATTTAAAGGGATATGCTCTGTGAATCAAAAATTGCGGTGTATTTCTCAGGTTTTGGGTGTTGGATGAAAACATTTTAGGACCGGTTGTGACTTATGACCCTATGGGAGTTGTGAACTAATAAAATATTAGTCAAACAGTGGCAGGCCGACAACGTATATATAGGGTACCAGTTAAGGTCGATCTAAAACCAGCATTCCTTGATAAAACCATATAGGGGTTGATAAAAATGGAAGGCAATCCCTCTGTATTTCTCACATTTAAAATAGAATCCTGCACATACACCACGGAAAATATATTTTTAGGAATAAAACTGAGTGGATATAAAGCTAATTGTCCTACATGCTTAAACACATATTCACAATTCTAAAATATGTCTACAGTACAAAATAAAGCTATTTAGTGTGACTGATACGCATGCTTAAGATGAATTTAAATACACAAACAAATCATGAAATACATCCACCCTATACAATTTGAACCACCCTGTATATATTATCTATCATATAAATATTTCTTGTGTTTTAAAACATGGCCAGGGCAAACTAACCAGTCTCAAGCATTGTACAACACAAGATTAAGACATGTCTTACCGATGTAACACAACTAGATTTAGAAATTAAGGTACTTTTTTCACACTGTATAATTTTACTCACCCTGTATAAATGCATGGTGTTTCTTTGCAGAATTTGCATCTTTAGGTATTTAACAATGCTTGTGGTCGCATTTCATAAGTTGGTCTGTCAAATATGGTGGAGATATTACACTTGTCCCACAAATTTTATGTTCAAAGTAAAATATTTCAGGAAGTACTGTATGTATGACAACAAATTTAGTGTCATTTTGTAGCTAATTTTGTTCTTTCTTTAATGCAATAAGTCCCATTTCATTTGAGTGGATAATAGTGAAGTTAAGTTCAAAATTGTCCAAGTATGTCAGGGTGGAGCGGTGGAGGAGCAGTCGGTGGAGGAGCAGCCCATAGACTTGCACATAAAAAACTGAAAATACACCAAATTTCTGACCTTTCTACCTGAAAAAGTATTCATAGTAAGGAAATCGTTCTTTTTCATAAGCATTGTTGAATACCTAAAGATATAAATTCTGCAAAGAAACACCATGCATTTATACAGGGTGAGTAAAATTATACAGGGTGGAAAAATAATTTCTAAATCTAGTTGTGTCACATTGGTAAAATGTCTTATTTTCTTGTGTTATACAATGCTTGAGACTGGTTATTTTGCACTGGTCATGTTTTAAAGCAAAAGAAATATTGATATGATAGATAATATATACAGGGTGGTTCAAATTGTATACGGTGCATGAATTTAATGACATTTTTTGTGTAATTTAAATTCATCTTCAGCATGTATATCAGTCACAATAAATGCTTTATTTTGTACCTGTAGGCACATATTTTAGAAGTGTGAATATGTGTTTAATGCATGTAGGACAAATTATGCTTTATACATCAGTGTATATTCAGAAAAATTTTCCTGTGTATACCAGGCCTTGTCTTTTGAGGCGTGGGAGTGCGATAGCACACCATCACACACCTAAAATGGTCTTGAGGTGTGCGATTTTCAGCACACCTAAATCTGGTAAAATAATACACAATTTGATACAAAATGCACACCTACAGCACACCTGACTCATCTTCAGAAGTGCTTTTTTTAGCACAGTAGGCATTTTTAAAAGACAAGGCCTGGTATACGTGCAGGACCCTATTTTAAATGTGAGAAATATCGAAGGAATACCTTCAATTTTTATCACCCTATATGATTTTATAAAAGGAATGCCGTTTTTAGAAGAGACACATACACTATTTACTTTCTGGCTACACTGTTTTTAACAATATTTTATTAGTTCAACTTCCATAGTATTAAGACACTTGAGCTCCAGAAGTTTTGCTCTTACAGGGTAATTTTATTTCTGATCACCCTGTATAATCAAAAGTACACAAGAATATGGGATATATACATGGCTCGAAAAAGTGGGGAATTTGGGAAGCTCCTTCCCAGGAAAGTTGGCCATTTGGAGGGAAACTTGGCCATTTGGAGGGAAATTTACACATAAGGTATAGCGGGAAATCTGTGAGAAATACGACTATCTTCCCGGGAAATTCACATTTTTTCGAGCCCTGGATATATATCTGTTTTGAAAACAACTTGCTTCCATTACCAATGAAAGG
Source organism: Ophioderma brevispina (assembly GCA_023653785.1). Classification (NCBI taxonomy): domain Eukaryota; kingdom Metazoa; phylum Echinodermata; class Ophiuroidea; order Amphilepidida; family Ophiodermatidae; genus Ophioderma; species Ophioderma brevispina. Next base: position 10,155 of record JAMKCH010026934.1, read on the forward strand.
AAAAGATTTACTCTGAAAAATAGTATGAAAATCTTTTATACATGTATTTTACACTTCCAAATAAGCATAATTTTGACCACCCTGTATATTTATCACAAGGTATTGTGAACTCGTTTTTTTTTCCTTGCTTGTTTGAAGGGCCTAAGCAATACCTTTCTGAATCCATATTTCTTTTGATCTACGTATCATTCAGAAAAGGAAACCACACAGTTCACCATGACAAGAAAAATGTTAACTTTTTTGTTGTTTCACCCTGTATATTTCTGACCCACCCTGTATGATAAAGTTGCACTTAGCTGCTTTGGCATCGTTGTAATATAAGCTTTTCAAAAATGTGTACTTTTAATGATCTAGAATGTATTGATTAAATGTAATACTATGGGGTTGACTGAAATAAAGGCACAAGTTTGTTTTAGGGTATTAAAATCCATTTTCATTAGTGTTAAAATTAAAAAAAGAAAAATATTGAAAAAGAATTATTTCCTTACTGTGAATACTTTTTCAGGTACAAAGGTCCAGAAATTGTTTGTATTTCATTTTTTTATGTGCAAGTCTATGGGCTGCTCCTCCACCGGCTCCACCCTGACATACTTGGACAAATTTAAACGTAACTTCGCTATTATCCACTCAAATGAGATGGGACTTGTTGCATTAAAGAAAGAACAAAATTAGCTTCAAAATGACACCAATTTTTGTTGTCATACATTCAGTACTTCCTGAAATATTTTACTTTGAACAAAAAATTTGTGGGACAAGTGTAATATCTCCACCATATTTGACAGACCAACTTATGAAATGTGACCTTATGTGTAATTGGTTAGCCATTTAAGATCACCATCAATTTTAGATAAAAATAAAAGCCTCCAAATTCATTAAATTTACCTGATTTTATCTTGAGGACCACTTCTACTATTAGACTGAGAAAAATAACTTAAATTCTTGGTGAAGCTGGAAAAAATTGCAATAGAATTTCTTTCACCACAATGCATTTCTATAAGGTCCCCAGAATGCCATAATAAAAGTCCAGAAAAATCCAAGTGGTGGAAATATGACTAATTTGCATAAATCTAAAATGGCCGCCAATCCTAGGATTTTTACAAGGATTGTGTTGTATTACTTATCTAAAATAATATTTTAGCACATATAATGCCTAAAATTGGTATATTATAAGTACATTATATTGTACATCTATACAGACACCATTCATTCTTGACAGAAATGTACTTAATTTGCATAAATCCAAAATGGCCGCCAATTCTAAGATTTTTACACTGATGTGTTATATTGCTTATCTAAAATATTACTTTGCCACCTAAAATGCCTAAATATATTACATTTATGACTTTAAATTATATTTTATTTTATTTGTCTTATAAACAGACCCAACTGTTGATCGAAGTATACCAAGCCTAATTTGCATAAATCCCCAAATGGCTGCCAATTCGCCAATGTTGAAGCAAGAAGTCAAACTTTGAGTCGGTTATATACCTCTAGTTATATTGCACTTACAGACCAAATCAAATTTAGATTTGTTTTCACTATCACGGCTATATCAATGGCAGTACAAGCAACCCAACCGACTTCAATTAGACACACTATATTATGCAAACCACCCGCAGTGCGACTTATTTCCATAGCGTGTTGTAAACCAATTTATTCATATATTCCCCTATTTCCATAGTCTGGTTATCAATTTATTCATATTACCCACGCATTTGCATAGATGAATGTACCGTTTCTTAGGCCACAGGTTACGGCAGCATTCGCGTTGCGTTTGTTCGCAAATGGTATTACTGTAAAAATATTCATTTAGTCAGCCTCCATCTTACACCCCCCCACACACACACAGCGCGGCGCGTGCGTGGTCGGAAATTTGTATATTTGTATCGTTAATTTAATATTCTTATTACCTTCATGATAATTAGTACTTGAAAGTTAGCGAAATATTGGGCCCTTTTGGGGATCATACAAAGTAAAGTTGTTTGTCCAATATTATGAACAAGCACATGTCTCATTACAAAACCTAATGTTAAAAAATGAAAAAAAAATGTTTTTTAGTTTTGAAGAGAAATCTCGCTCGGTTTTTTTCGATCAAGAAACTTTGATTCTCGATTGAACCCAACCGTTTGATTCTCATGAAAACTTAAGTAGATATTAAAAAAAAAAAAATCGGTTGAAAAAAAACAGTTTTCAATGAATAAACCATTTTTTTTAACCTTGGATTTTCAGTTGCAAATTCTGGATTATCGCCTATACCTATCGTCCATTGAACATATTTTTTTATTAAAAACTTTTTCAATACACCAAGATACACCAAGTTTTAACTAGAATCCAGGTTTTATCAATGACATAAGAGAATCCAAGTTTTTCAATGGTAAACCAGGATCTTCAACTGAGATTCCCAAAAATAAATTACCCCTTAATCGAGCTAAAATAAATAGTTTTCAATCGAAAAGCTTTTTTCGGGGCGATATTCCAAATTCCCCATCAAGAATCCAGGTTTTTTCATCAAATTAAGAATTGTGGACTGGTAAGACCCCTCGCCGCCCATCATGACACATCTAATTGTTGCGGTTCTCCTGAGTCGTTTGAGGTTGACCCAGCTTTTCCTATCAGGTAAAAACCTTTGGGCTTGCTAGATGGCTGTCAACACACTTCCTTTAGGTTCAATGTATAAAGACGACCTATGGCATTGCTCATACCGACCCTGGCCGTTGATCCAAGATGATCCATAGGGATCCTGCGACTGCAAGTCGTCATGGGAATTGGGTATCAAAGTGAATCCGTGGAACTCTCTGATCCTTAAATACTGTTGGTAGAGGAATAGATTACCAGGTTCGTCAACACTTCTTCACGACCTTGATCGTCTGAAAGATCCTCCCAAAGGGTTTGCAAGAGCTATTACCACGGCAGAATGTGGGAAGAATATTCTACAGTCTCAGCAAAGGCAAACCGCTAAACAAGACAATGACATCAATCTTGTGGTGATGTACACTGTGACTCCATACTGGTGCGCACTATTTCAGCAGTTGAGTATTCCAAAGCACCCATTGATGGTGTAACGTGTCAACGGATGCAGCACCCCACTCCAGCCCCTGCGAGCCTTCGGGATGTTGCCACGAGACTGAGTCTTGGCAGCGTCTGTCTTGGTGTGTTGATTTAAAGTAAGGCTCCGGTCAATTCAGACGACAATGGTTTCTTTGGTTTTGGAATCGCTTGACAGTTTTTCTGCCATCTGGAGTATTCATCAAGGTGGAAAATAGAGCCGATGGTCTTGTGTTTGCTGAGTTCAAGTGCCATCGGTGGAAGAATTGGCTTTAATTTGATATGGTCCTATTTAATCACAGCAGCTATTCCAAGTACGGTTTCGTCTAAAGCGTAGAGTACGCAAAGAACTTCCGTTCGGCATAGTCTGAGGACATAAATGCGGAAGAGACTGGGTGCCATTCAGAAGTTTTGGGTTTTTTGAATGGGCATTGGGCCCCCATTTTAATGTGTCCCCTAGGGACGAAGATCCGTGATGAGCAGTATTATGAACTTTGACAAGCTGCAATGAACATGAGGAAGATTTTGAGTAAGCTTAAGGTAGAGACCTCCATGTCAGACCTGTACATAGGCCAAGCAGATAAATCTATAAAGATTGCTCCAAACTTCCTGCTTCTTCTTGAGGCCTCCTCTATATACATTGGCCAAGTCTTGCTATCAATCTCTGATCTGAGTTGATTTACCTCTTTGAAAGCCAATTTGGGTGACTGGTAAATTTGCCTTGACCGTATCATTGATCCTACTGAGTACCAGTCCCCCATCCCAAGCAGCTTATACGTTTGAGATACACGAGATGGGTCCTGTACCTCTTGGCTCGCTTTCTTGATTCTGGGCTTTTCCAGGATTTACACCGACCTTTTGGAAGTCATCCATCTTGAGGAATTGTTGATGATCCCATGAAAGTAAGAGAGAAAGAAGTTGGAGCTATCGCACACTTCATGTGCCATATGCTTCCAGAATCTGCATGGATGCCGTCATTGGTCAGGAGCTTTTCCCATTCTTGAAACTTTTATTGCTTGTGTGATCTCATTATATAGGTGAATGGTTAAGACACTGGGACTCGACGTGTAGAGGTTTGTAGAAGTTTTAAAATCTTCTTCGTTAACGCACGATCTGTTTGGATGCGTGTGGGGACTGTCCTTGCCACTTTCCTTGGTGCGATGCAATTTGCAGAGACAGGACACTATTAGCTGGACAGCGACGACCGGTGGAGTTTGCAGCTTGGAGTGGTAATTTGGTATTGGATATCTCTCCCTCGTCGCTTCCTATGCTGGGGGCAGAAGCCCTACACAGGGGTGGTAGGGTTCTGCCTCTTGGAATTGAATGTTTATAGCTGCTTGGTGGAGCATAGAGCAGAAGTTCAGAATGTGTGTCGCTGATGTTAGAAGACTGAAAAGCCGGGGGGTTGGGCAGCTTGGATGACAATTCACTAATCAGTTTTTTTTTTTAACTTTGGGGCATTGCCCTTTCCTAGAATTCCTCCCCCCCCTCTTTTTGTTAAGGCCAGAGTGGGGTGACCTTCATGTCACTGATAACCAAGATAGGACCGTGGCCTGATCTGGTTGAATCAGGGGACTTGCCTGGAAGCAGCGCATGAATTCGGAAGTCCCCGGTGGACTGTTGACATCAGGAGGGGTAAATGCCCAACGGTGCTTGAGTACAAGCAAGGTGACCCTTTACTATTCAAACAAACAGTTGGCGGTTGTTAGAATAGCTCATTCTCCCACCAGAACAAACATTTTTTTATATCAATATTTTATGCAGTGCCTACAATTTTCAGCCACATTGGTGTATGCAAATTAAGCCACAGTGCTTTCACAAGTTACCGGAGATATTCATAGAAAAAAACATAATTTAAAGTCCATCAAAAGTTGTGTGCGCATTTCAACAAAATTGGGTTTTTTCACAAAGTTTGATCAATAAAGGTAAACTGTAGAATTGAACCATTTGTGGGTTAAACAGGAGGACAGCTTTCTTGTCTATAACATTGAAGGTAATAATACACGTATGAACTGTTAAATTTAATGTTACTCCATTTTAGACAAGGACATACCGCACAAAATTATTAAATCTGAAAAATGGTGGCCATTTTTGAATTTTTTATGCTCAAATTAAGTTATGCTTCCACCAATTAGGTTACGTATTTCACGTTACTATCCACGCTCATATCTTATTTAATGTACAATACTAATTGTGTGGGCTGCACCAGCAATTTAAACTATCTATACAGCAAAGTGGAATGTAAAAACGTAGGAATTGGCAGCCATTTTTGGATTTATGCAAATTAGGTATACTTCTACCTAACCATGTTGGTGTCTAGTATAGACAATATAATATAATAAATTCATAAATGTATAATTTAGGCATTATTTTTAGGTGGCAAAGTAATAGTTTAGATAAGCAATATACACAATAGTGTTAAAAATCTTAGAATTGGGGGCGGCCATTTTTTGGATTTATGCCAATTAAGTACATTTCTGTCAGAATGAATGGTGTCTGTATAAGATATGACATAAAGCACAATCCTGGTTAACCATAACATTAGCAATTTTCTTAATGTCCCATATTTTTACTAAATCCTGAATTCCCCCCTATTTAACTGTGTTTAATATGTTTATATACGTGTATAACGGATAGTGAAGATAATTAATTTGAATGGGGTTTCTCAAACACATGTGTGACAATTTTTTCATAAAACATTACTTCATATTTTTCCGTCCACTTTTACGGAAAAAATCTACCATTCAAAAATGACGTTTTCTAAAAATGTGCTCAGCATATTTTTAAAGGAATTCCATTTTTATGATTACATTCAATGTTTAATACATATTGGTCCATGATTTACATAATTTTTTGGGGCGAAAAGTCTACCATTGGTTTTCTGGAGGGCGACAAACAGAAAGTGCTATTTTGTTATGTCATCCGTCATGTACGCCATTAACATAGCATATTATTAGCCACTTGGGAAATAACTATCCAATAAGTTAATCAGTTGCCTTTATTGTTTTCTGTACAGGGACAATCAATTTTGATAACTCTTTTAAAACAAAAAAATATGAATATGGTATGCATAATAGGAATAACATAAATTTATTATTGCTATGGTTACCTCCTCAATATTTTGCAATACAATGAGCATTTTTCCAAATCTCGCCAGGGACAAACAACCAGTCTGAGATCGATCAACATCTATCAATTTCATCAGGGCTGAGTTGGCAGTCATATAACAGCAGTGCAAAATTGAATAAGATGGATATGTGTTTACTTTTTTTATAATCTGCGTACCTAATCATTCCGTCAATAAGGAATACAAGTAACATTAGCACAGAATGGTGCAGTCTATGGGTCACGAAACCTGAGCGTGTGTGTAGAGAAAATTAAGTAATTTGTGCTTGTTTGTATTCACGTTAGATGATCATGCATGGATAGACATACTGTATAGATTACGCGTGCACAAAGTTGTCGCAGTGGGTACAGGGCCAGGGCTCGCGATAGCTTGTATCGCTTAGCAGTTTGCTACACATTTTCTGCCATTTGCTATGCAATTTTAAATTGGTAACCTTTTTCCCCATATGTTGCACTATCAATATGATCAAAGCAAGAGTTGTTGCAAAAAAATTGCTGCACAAGTTAAAAATCCCTAGCGCGAGCGCTGGTGGCGCTATCCAATGTCGAACGTCGTCGTATTACGCCACCGTTACTATTATTTGACGGAAGTTGTTTAATCGTGACAAAATTTGGATGGAGCCCTGCTAAGTTCTTATCTTTGTGATGGCAATTGGTGATAATGTTATGATATATTGTGCATCTTATAGCAGGTATCAAAATATCGGCGAGTTTTCACCGTGGCTACGATAGATAATTGGTTTTTAAAAATGTTACACAAGGGCGAGGATTGTAATGTTACCATTCATTTCACATGTATCCGTCATTGACTGTCACATATAGCAGTATTGTTTTATGTTGATTTATAGAATTGGTGAAATTACATTATGATTTTACCATGGTAAAACCTTGCTGCTATTTGTAGTAATTACACAGCCATAGAGATCAATCTGCAATACTTTGTCCTAATTTTAAAAAATGTTACATGTTCCTATCTACTCCAATGGTATTCTCCAACTAATATCGTATAGTGGGACCGGAAATAATTGAAACAGAAAAAGTATATTTTGTTCACCTTAAATTTGAAAGTAAGGGTGCCTATGGAAAAGTTACACTAGTTACATTAGCACATTAATAGAAAGTTTTTTCCCCCTTTGTGTAGGTTCTGGTCCCATATTGTGCTCGGTCATTTACAATATATGCCATTATTGGGGTGGGTATTCATAAATATACCAAATTTAGGCATTAGAGGTGCTTAAACCTCTAATTAGATAATAATGGCAAGTTTTACCGATTAGAGGCAGGTCCAAATCTTCCCGATTTTACATAAAATGTGTAATTTCCAAGTATCAGAGTAATTTTTGGCGGATTATTTTACCAGTTTTTAATTGGAAAGTTTTATGAGCCCAAGACACACTCCAAAAGTAAATTTGGGACAAAGAGAAATGTATTTTACCTAAAAATCCCTGTTGTTTACTGCAAACGTTCATTATTTGATGACAAATCTGTCCATCAAAAGTCAACATTCCACAAAAACTGATGATTGGTACCGGACTTTTTGTGAGAGGATTTTTTGATTTTTGATAGATATGTATTTTATTTTAGGTACTTATTCATTTCAAGACAGATTTGAAACATCCTGTTTTCAGATAATTTTTTTACAAACCAAAATACTGTTTTTCCGGCGAATGTTACATTTGACTGGGACAAAATGGGAAAATGTTGTCCATCAAAAAGTGTGTAACATTCACCTCTTAAATAGTCTCATATCTTGAAAACTACTTATTGCAGGCCAACTCAAATTTCTACCAGACTTTGCTTTTGTGAATTTCTGAGTTTGAATAGGTCAAAAACAAACTGATTAAGTGGACAAACAAAATTATACTGAAAAAAATGTGTTTGTCTACACAAGGCCAAACTACTGGACCCCTCCTCTCGTGAAACGTGGCTAAGACAAATACAATCCTTGTAAAAAAATCTAGGAAATTGGACAGCAATTTTGGATTTTATGCAAATTAGTAATTTCCACCACTTGGATTTGTGGACTTTTTAGTATGTCATTCTGGGGACCTTATAAAAATGCAGTGTGGTTAATACCCCCAAAATTCCTATTGCAATTTTTCCAGGCCATTCACATATTTCCCAGCTATATGTCTAGAGGTATCCTTAAATAAAAGATTTGTCAATGATGAAATTTGTCCAAAATCTGCAGCACCAACTCCTTCAAAAAGTAAAATGTAAAGAACAGGACAAATCACTGAAAACAATTACCTCGGCAGGTTCAGTCTTCAAAAACTGGATAGAGGAGAGAGTAATGATAATACTGTGATGATTGACTGATCATTTTTGTTGCATTAACTGCTTGCAAACTGATTGGAGAGGTCGAGTGCAGTAGGAATTGTTTCATGGCTAACCAAGTACACATAACCTTTTGTGATACACATTCCATGATAAAAAAATGACCAATGTTAAATAATAAATGCAAATGTGTGTCACAATTTTGGG
>JAMKCH010026935.1:0-18302 GCA_023653785.1 Ophioderma brevispina
GACAGGATCCGCGCTCCTAATGAAGAAAATGTTATTCTGCACCCCTTTTCCCGACACATATCTATCGGTGTTATTCCATCTAAATGTCCGGCAATTGAATGTAAGCTCATGCAGCGAGGTTTGTTGCTTGTGATCTGAGGCTAGTAACAAATTACATCCTCTCTTCACCGTCGCTACTTTGACGCTTTTTTAAAGAATTTTTTGAGGCCTTTTAAAACTTGTACCTTTGGTTTACGAAAGAGCACCACAAATAAAATCCACCTGAAACGATTTTAAAAATTCTAATCTATTGCTTAAATCTGGGCTTTGATGATAACAAAAATCGTCACCATAAATTTTTCTCCAATTTGTCAAAGATCACAAAACCTTCACATCTTTAATTTTAGTGGATAATGCTCCACCAAATTTTTGTACAAGAGAATCGCAAGCTGCGAATTACAAAGGTTCTAACGGACATGTTGGTTTTTTTGTGGAGATCGACTATTTTTGAATGTACACTTGCTAAGCTTGAGAGGATATATAATTGGTTTATGTTTAAAGATTTAAATTGTTTTAAGATCCCACTTCCATTAAAAAAAATCTGTTTTAGATATATTTTTTGTTTAAACATCCAAATCTCAAATGACCAAAAAATGTCAGTTAGAACCTATTGTAATTCTCAGCTCGGGAAATTTGTCTGAAATGCTTTTTAAGTTTTTTTATTAGGTTTCCCTCTCCCCAAAACTGCTTCCAAACAGTTAAAAAATTTTTTTTTTCCATTTTTTTTCCTGTAGCTTGTGTGCGAACCTCAGACAAGTTTTGAAAGATTGGTATAAATTTGAAGTAAATCCTTAGAAATGGGTACCTTTTCTCCAACAACCCTTAAATGGTTAAGGGTTTGGAGTCCTTGGCCACATATCCCCAAGTACCAACCCATTCCGTCTCCCACAAATAGACAATACAACAAAATTCCATATTTTAACCTTACTTTTGTCAGTTGGGGATACCACTGTTCTATAAATGTGTGCCACGAAAGAAACATTTGCACATCTTCCAGACGTACTTTTTTGTTAGGCTATAGATGCTTCGAAATCTGCAGGACAGTCAAAGCACTTATACCCCCAACTAACATTTATTTTGTCATTGTTATTTGCCGGCTACCCAAACTGGTTATTTTCTGTCGCCATTTGTACACGACATTCTTGAGTGGGCGCCTGGCTTTTTTGACATTCAGAAGACTGACAAATGACTTGCGGCCAGTATTTGACTTACTCAAAGGCTTACTAAACAATCATTTCCTACTTCCAAGAAATTTGCCTCAAACATTTTGAGAAGATTGGCGAAAACCACAGCATGACCACCTAATGGGATGTGCCGTGCGCCCCTAAAATTCTCTCAATTGCACCTTAATCCCCTCCGATCTCCTGTTACACAATCTATTATACGTCAGCACGGCACGGTAAATAACAACGCTAATACAACAACCTCTAGGTTGCCCGTGTCAAATCATTTGATTGTGGCTTCAGTTTCATATACATTTCATTAAGTAATGTGTTAATTTCCGGTGGCCATTGAACTTCACAAAATGCCTCAATCATCCGACAAAGTAACGGCACGGGGGAAGCACCTGACGGCAGAAATTTTTAGTCAACACAGTTTCCATTCCTTAAAAAAGCGTCTGGCCGAAATGTCATTTTTCCTTACTATTTTTTTGGCACATTAGTTGTGGGTTGGAGACAGGGTTTCTCTGGTATAACAAAACTACCATGAGTCCCGTGATAACAGTGCATTTATAAAACCGTCTAAATTTTGCATTAGAAAAATTTCTCTATCAGCAATCACAGGTGAAATTAAAGCCTCAGCAAACATTTTGTGAAAGGTTAAGGAGTTGGAAGGACGGACGATACCATATGCTTCGCGTGCTCTTTATCTTTATTAAGCCGGCAGAGCTAATCAATATGTTGGAAATACATACTCCTGTAACGGTCGTGAGTGATCAATAGAAACCCACAGTTGAAAAAAGAGTGTGAAAAACAGTCCGGGCATTTATTTGTTGTTCTTTTGTTATGTGCTGAATTCAGTCCTCACATTTTACCGTAAGGGAAAGCTTTTGGTGAATTTTTACTTCCCTTAAATGAAGACTGTCTGTGAGAACTACATAGATCTATCCTGAAGCTTTATAAACTTTTCAAGAATATATTTATAATCTCCGATTAAAAAAAAAAGAGAAATTAAACTTAATCTCTAATTAAAGACACTACAGTGATTTCACTCAAGAGACTCAAAATATTTGAAATCTGCAGGAAATGCTTAACCGAGGATTGCACACACAATAATTTCTTTGAATAGGTCGCTTTGATTTGCTATTTTGACCTCTGACATTTTTCCCACAATACCAGCATCACAATTATAGGTACTCTTTTGATTTTCTCAGAAGTACTAATGTAAAAAAATACAGCAAGTAAACTTGCGCGACCCCCCCTGGCAAGATGGAGTATACACAAGGTGGTTAGTTGGCACATTGACCTTTGACCTTGGTATGTGACCTTTGGACCTCAACATATGAGGGAACCTGTATTGCACCTGCGACCCCAGTTAATGGTTGTAATTGGAGTTCAACTTTCCAAAGATGACCAGAAAAACAAAACTAACCAAACTGGAACATGACTCATTTGACTTTGACCTTAGGTCTATGACTTTTGACATCATCCACATATGAAGGAACCCCTATTGCCTCTTCACAACCCCAAGTCCCCTGGGATAAAATTGATTCCACCATTGATCAATCACTCAAATTTATTGGTCGAAGCCATGAGTTGAAAAAATATTGGGCGAGACAAGTCGAGCCCAATATTTTTTTCAACTCATGGCGAGACCAATAAATTATGCATTGGACGAAAAACATCCATTTTATCATTATTTATGTTTTGAGAATCTTGTGTCCTATATTACTATCACATTTCATTTTTAAAAAAGTAGGTACATGTACAAGAACCATACTTAATAAGCTTATAGAAGATGATGCGTGGAATATGCAGAGCAAATAAATACCAATTTGACCCTATGAAACACTGAGAAACCGCAAAAGCCTGGAACCACCAAAATGTGGACACCACTAAGACATAGAATCACCTACCCGAGGAACGCTCAAACACCAGGAAACCATCAAAGCGTTGGACCATCCAGCATTAAAAATAAAAGGCCATCAAACACAGGACCACCCAACACTGGGAACCACCCACACACTGGGAACCACCATAAAAAACCCCAACCACCGAAGCACTGGACACCACCCAACACTGGGAAACCACCCAACACTGGGAACCACCCAACACGGGAACCACCAACCACGGGGAAACCACCCAAAACGGGTAACCACCCAACACGGGGAACCACCACACTGTGAACCACCCAACACCGGGGAAACCACCCAACAACGGGGAACCACCCAACACGGAACCACCCAACCCTGGAACCACCCACCACTGAGAACCACCCAACACTGAGAACCACCCACACTGGGAGACCACCCAACACTGGGAACCACCACCAAACACTGATGAACCCCCCACACTGGGAACCATCCAAACACGGGAACCTAACACTGGAACCACCCATACATATATCACCTACTGTGAACCAACCTGCTGAGGCAAGATGCCCACTCTTGGGTTTTCCGTTCTAAACCCAGTGTTATTCCTCCGATGAGTTTTAAAAGACACCGGCACCAGCCATTGGTTAGCGCCAGCAAAGTGTGGGTCTTAGATACCCACATTTCCCCAAATATCGCAGATCGGCAAGAATCACCGTTCTTTTCCAATGACTCTTTTATACGTAAGATGCACGTCACGAAATCATCTCACGCAGGAGAATTACTGATGGTTAGCAACAGTTTTTTTTTTTTATCAATGAGTCAATCAAACTTGATTTAGGTAATATCACTATTTCGAACGTAGGCAACACACAAATATTGGCCAGAGGGATTTTCCGTACTATATTGTGGGGATAAAGATAGTATTTCAAGCTATTTTAATCGCATTTTATGCTGTGTTTTAACAACGCGAAATATTTAACTTGAATTGAATAAATAAATCTACCCACAGGGTTCATGAGGCATTTTAGAGAAAATCCACATTTTGTTATTTACCCCTCAAAAATACCAAATCCATAAACCTGACATAAACCATGAGATCATTGCAAGAGCATTTTGCTGACTCTACTCAGCAACGTGCTGTTAATTTTTTACCTGTCCGCCAGGCCTGGTGAAAGTCAAATAATGTTTAGGCCTACACGGATTTACAAGGGTATTCCATTCGCCGGTTATTTTTTTATAACCGGAGTTGTTGGTTTTGTTGGTTTGAAGTGTATGGGTTTTTTTCTTGACTCCTATCTTCTCAGTAATCTGACTGCTGCTGCTGCTGGCTGCAAGGGTCCGTAGTGTCATGATTTTTGTATTTGGGATGGCATGGCCCTATCATAGACTATTATTTGATTTAGGCTTTAAAGCTGAAGTGGAAGCGCAAGTACTAGTGATTTTAGAAGTCTTAACGGATTAAAGTCCAATTCACTAGTGCTGGCGCTTTCACGTTTTTACACGAAGCCTATTGATTGTATACTTCGTCGTCACATTGCTTTTGGGCAGCTATTGTACATGCGTATCGCGCACACCGACTTGTACACTCGCGATTACACCTGCGGTTGACTGCCATTTCCACCTTTAAGCCTGCGTGTGAAAGTCGTTACTTCCCCCCCAACTCTCCTAGTTCAGGACCGGAGACGAAGTATACCCCAAATAGGGGCCTCCTAATAGTGCGAAAACGCAAGTGTGTATATTTTGCATAGTGTACATTGGATTCTGTACAAAACGTAGCGTGTTTTTTGAACGGAACGATAAACGAATAAGTGTCCTTCCGCTCAGTATTTTGGTGCTAATCGACAAAGTATAGATGTCGCGTAGCAAGGCAGGCTAGTTGAAGCTAATACCCGTAAACCCGGGCCTAGCATAGCCAATTGACTATATAGGCCTAGCCTACTAATAATTATCTGGTTAACACAGGATTGAACTATGGTTATTGCATGCAAGGCAATGTTTTTACACTATTGAGTAAACCAACCTCCACCACTTTGGGCAAATATATCATATCGATGTTATGTCACTCTGGTCACGACTCACGAGGCTGACTAGTTGTGCAATAATTTGTAAAGGGCATTTCGTGATGCACAGCTTGTAAACCACAGCCCTAGTCCGAAGAACTTGTTCCTGAAGTGTACAAACGTACATGTGAGCCTTCTACTTCCACTTGAGATCGTGCAAAAGATCTGCTGGTGCTTTTTTCTTATGTAGGCCGAGGACTAGCCCTCAGTCACCTTCATAATATCCCTAAACAAGTTTAAAATTCAGTTGATCTGAGATGGCATGTTAAATTTTGAATTTTGATATCTTGAGCAATTTCAGGTTTATGGACAAAAAAATAGAGGTCAATCTGCATTGTAACCAAACTGAGTCCGAGGAACCGCCTAGGCCAGCCTAGCCAGCCTAGGCCTAGGCATGTAGGCCAGCGGTTATCCAGCATTATAATCATATCGTACCTAAAAAGTTTTGAGATTAATAGTAACACCTAACTGTTGCCTGTTTAAGTAGGCCTAACCCTTGTAAGGCTTGAGTTAAACTCAAACTTCAAAGGCCATACATGTCTGAAGATTTTGCAGCAACTACATACAAATCATGACAATGGCGAATTCTAACTTTATAATTCAATGCATTTAGCAGAATGACAAAAACACCATTTCAATTAGCACGATTCGTCATGCATCATTGTGGTCTTTCCATAGCGGATAGGCCACTTGCATTCGAACGGGAGGCGTAGGCTATGATATGCCCCCGCTTATGCATGTCCATAGACTAGCCATTGTGAAAACAGTTGTTATATCAACAAAAGTAGTAACGCACCCAGTGAAGAAGATGAATCGTGCTAGCATCAGATGATCAGAACCCCGAGCATTGATCCCAATCATGGTATTTTCTGAAAAAATTTGAACAACAATGGAACATATTAATCCGGACAAAATCTGCCAAACAACAACTGAAAGTCGCCATAGCCAGACTGTGTTTTGTTGTGAAGATGCATGCTCATGAGCAGAACGATCGCTTTGCACTGCGTTAAGAGTTCAAGGTTTCCGATTTACAGGCCATCAACGAATTCGACTGAAATTTTGACATCTTCTGAGTTCCCAAACACAAATTTAATTAGCTTAATCTAAGCGACCGTTGATGTCTTTACCTTCCACTGTGATGCAAAAATCGGTGATATGACATTGTGCAAAATGGTCCATACTCGAGCCGTAGTGAGTGATTGATGATGATGAGCATGATGCTCCGACTGGCCTGACCATTCAACTTTGTCGGATTTATTAGTGTTGTGCCGGTTCGAAGGTCGAAACACCGCTCCGCCCCCTCCTTGATGACAATTATAGTGTTCTACTGGCCTTTTGGAACGTAAAGATATCAAGTCTCTTGCACCGTCTGAGAGAACGGGCTGTGTTACTGTTAGCCTTGATTTTGCGTTTACGAAAATGTGAGAGCTGTTTCTTGAATGGAATTTCGAAGTGCTCTCGGGTAATTTCTTCCCCACAACAAATTTGCAAAATCACATCGCCGCTCAGCATCTAGATTTTATTTACGTCATGCTGTGAACAGCAAATACGGAAACCACCCAAAACCTGGAAGAAAGACTGACCTCACGACCACCCCCACCACCAAAATGAACATCCTTAATTGTATCAACCATCATTCAGCCTGGTGAATAAATAATGAGTCCAAAGGGGTGAAAAATTGGGCCCCAGGTTTTTCCGCTGGCATTGATTGACTCAAACTCTCATTTTATTGGGTCTCTACCATGTGTATAGTATATAGGAACGGAAGATTTCGAAAACAGAATATGGTTTAATCAGACAAACTTCGAAGAGAAATGCGAAAAATGAAACTAACCAAACGGGAACACACTACATACACATACATACATCCCTACATTACGACAAGCGCACCCTCACAATTACCCCCTCTGCTTTTCAAGCCAGGTGGGATAACAAAAACTCCATGTTTCAAGTTTGTGTTGGGATTGTCAATTGTGGTCCCTTTGGTGACAGAAGAATACATTTATTAAAGGTTGTCTGTTCTTTTGGCTTCTCTAATCTCTTTCTCCTTGCAGACTTTATCTCATAGTTCACTTAACAATTTGCAATGATAGGTTCACAGCCTAACAACAAGGGAATCACACTCATTTCATCATTTCTTTTTCAGACAGATTTTTTTTTCTCAAAACAATCATTGATACTTAACAAATACAAAATGTGACAGAATCAAATTCATCATTCCATTGTGTTGAAATAGAAAATGCAATTTTCTCTTTTCCTGGAACCATTTTATGTAAGCAATGTCAGATCCAAAAATGGCAAAAAATCAGCACTCTCCCGCTGATTGCATCCGCCCGCAAATTGACACTGGGACCCACTCTTGTCTTTGGTCTTGTTTTTATTACGTGAAGGTTTCACAGCACCACATCTTCTCTATCTTGCTGGAAAGTTCCTCTAGCTTTCACAGCATTGGCAATACAAGAGAAATCCATGTGTATCCCATGAACACCTTTCTCTTTAACAAACAATCCATTGTGTGTTGCATTCAAATCATTGTGTCCCCGTTCTTAAGTCACACATTTGAGCACCTGATAAGGGCACAGTCATGTGATTCCTTAGTGATTTGAAGAATGGTCCCCGTAAATATTTAAACATTCTCTATGTTTTTTGCTCTGTTTTCAGGAACTCACAAAATAAATCATAGTCCCCAGATGAAAATTGGGTTAGTCTTGCAAAGTTCTTTGAAACCAGCTAGAGATCGATACCCGGAAGATTTTTGCCCTAGCAATGATGCATGTGATATCACATTTTTGAAAGTCGGAGATCTGCCCAATCCACGCTGGCTCATGGGATACAACAGGATTTCTCTCCCCCCACTGGGCCAGATACATCAGAGAGGCCAGATGTGGCACCAGGCGTAAAAAATCATAGGAGGGGCGAAACACCATGGGGGGGGGGGGGGAGGGGACCCAAAACAGTACAAATAAACTGCATTTTGGTTAAAACCCCTAATTTTGTGCAATTTAATGAAAACCCCTGTTTTTCCTGCATTTTGAAACTAGGGGCAGCCCCCCCTGCCACCCCCCTGGCACGCCCCTGAAGAAGGTAGATAGAAGACAGATGGGGCATGAGGGGTTAAACAAACAAAGAAAATTTTCCAAGAAATGCTGCCTTTAAAGAAGAGATATATAATTCGCAAATAAGTTGTCATATTACGAACCTCAAGGCCTAGTAAAAGTAGTAAACACTTCCTCATTATTTGGGGACAGTAAATCTCAAGTTTTCTTGAAATTCCTTCTCAATTCCTGTTTTTTTTCTTATAAGGAACATTTTTTTTCTCATCCTCTGCCATGCTTATTTTCTCCTCTACCAAAATTAATCAAATTTTGACAAGGATGGAGCTTTCAATTACAATTGTATTTGTTACATTGCAAATAATCTGCTAAAACCTAACGGTATTACTTATCAAATGTAGGTCGTACGGCTAAAGGTAGCAAAGCTTTTACTAAGCTTGTGATAATCCTTGCACCATGCATGTAGCCCTTCTTACCTAATTTCTTCCAATTTTTACCAGATAACGATCTTGTTCAAATTGAATTAAACCAACCCTGGCAAAAACTCATCATCTCAGCTCCAATCACAATCTTTTATTATTATATTAACTTAAAAGACCAAAATAAGCTGTGTTGGGACATTTCACATTTTCACACAATCATAGGAATAAAATTAACACTGGTGTAGCCTCTATGACATCAGTTTTGGGAAAACTGGGGTGTAAACAACTTGCACTTTTTTCACCCAGTTTCAATTCTTTTGCAAGTTTAGATATACAAAATGCCTCTTAAGATTTGTGATTACATTTGAATCATGCATTTTAGAGGACTGAGGCCCGTAACCAGGGTGACGGACACCCCCAAATTCCAAAAAGCCCCCCTAAAACGTCTAAAAAAGGCAACACAAATATTTGGCAAGTGGACGCGAGCGATGTCCAAAAATTGGGGAACTTTCTGCATATTTGTTGAAAAAAGGTTTGAAATTTTGTTTTGAAAAAAAAGGTTTGAAATTTCAGAAAAAATGTTGAAATTTCGGTAAAAGGTTGACTTTTGCCAAATCCCTAGCCTTTTGGGGAGAGGCACAAGTTCAGGAAAAGATCCTTTTGAAAAAAAAATTGCCCCTCCCTAAAAAATCCTAGTTACGGGCCTGGAGGAATGCTACCCTACTTTCTCAATGTTACACTTTGTAAAGGCACTAGAGTGGACACGCACAGAGCACTGGCGCAGGCATCCAGTGCGAGGGCGTAATACAAGCACGAACAAAGACGGCAATGCAAAACACACGACTGCTTTGGTTAAGTCTTTACTTCACCATGATTTCCCACAGCCACGATGAGGCGAAACACAGAGTACACTTAACAAAGGGTACCTCAGAGGATGTATTGATGTCAATTACACCCATGCACAGTTTGGGAAATTACCCTCACACCCCATAGGGTCCTTTGTGATCCCAAATAAATCACTATTCTTACACATTAAAGAACTTGATTTGTACACTCATTTGAGCCCATCCCACAAAGCATCAGTACTTAAAGGTTTTTAGAATGACTCATTGAAATGTCTGGGCGGTTCTTGAAGTTTTGAACACTTTTACAGCCCCCAATACTGAATCTGATATCAAATATTTGATGTTTGTAAAACTTTTGGTAAGTCAGTGGTCCCAAATGATCGAACAGAAACTTTACCATCCCATGCCTATATAAGGACATCCACAATCAAATCTTAATACATACAAGGTATTGAAGCAGATTACCCTCTGCATATTCATTACAAATGTAGATTTGACCATATTACACATCTTGTGAGTAAGTGTACCATTGACAGAAAACTAAGACAAGAAACAGATTATATCTTGAATTTACAAGGGATATAACCCCTTATCAGTAAGGCTATACAGAAGCCTGTCTTTGACCGGTGGGTGAATTCTCACGATATTCCTGACTTTAGTACATATCGGTCATTGGATTAATTGCATCATTGAAATTGAGATCACTAGACTTTACATTGTCTTCACATTTCTCTGGAGGCCAGAAAGCATTTTTAAAAGTGCACATTTCCCTACAAACTACTAGTGCAAACTAAACCATTTGAGTAATGTAAAGTTACTATAGTGGTGGAGAAATAACTTGAATTTGTCATTTTTTAAAACAAAAAATGTCTGAATTAAACATATTCAAAATCTGCATGAAAAATGCATTCAGACAATGCATTTGTTTAGTACAAACAAGCCTAGTCTTAGGTCAGTGGTTTTTGAGGGTGGCTTATGTGTTATACCATAAACATAATCTAATCTATATACACTGCAAAAACTGAGGTGTTAAATTTTAACACCAAGTCTCATGCTTGTTGGTGTTAGTTTCTGGTGTTGAAATTTAGGATTTAACACCGCTCGATGTTGCTGCACAATTTTAATTATGCATTTTGGTGATCTGCTTATGAACTGTTAGAGGTAAGCAGTTACAATAGAAGCAAACAATAACAAAATCAAATATTTCTACCAAAATGTCAGATGTTACAAATATAAATGTTAACACCAAAGTGTGGTGTTAATTAACACCAGAGGGTACGGTCCCGTATTGATTCCAGGGTGGGTTACAATAACACCAGTTGTAAATTTGGCACCGGCAATGTTAAAAATAAAATAACTTTCTATCACCAAACATTGTGGTGTAAAATTAACACCAAGCAGTGTTATATCATACATTGTAACACCAAATTTGTGTTAATATAATACTAACATGGGGGATTTAACACCGGAACTGGTGAAATATAACACCAGTGGGTGCGGTCACCTATTGATTCCAGGAGGTTGTTAATTAACTACGTGGTTGTTAAGATTAACACTCCAGTTTTTGCAGTATATACAATATTGCAAAAACTGGAGGTTAACTTTCAACACCATGATTGAAAGGTTAATCTCTGTAATATAATAAAGCCTTCAACAGATAAATCTCCACAAGTTTGCATAAATAAGAAGAGGTCGGAACGTCCAAGACCTGAACAAGAATATCATCACCTTATCCATAACCTCGAGGAAGTCGGTTAATTAAATTTTTATAAGACTCTTAGGAAAGATCATCCTTCTTCCTTATGGTGCTAATAATCAAGATTCAAAACTCGACTTAGAGGTTGAGTTTTCTCTGGCGCATCAATCGAGATTCTGACGATAACGTTTTGACTGTTGCCTATGTGCAATTCGATCCAATTTCATAAAACTCTATAAATAAAAGCAGGGGGTATAAGTATAGTGGAGCAAGTTGTACCCAAACTGGGTAGAGCAAAAAAATCAACCAATGGCTATAATATTTATTTTGAAAAGCAAAAATTACTGAACACTTAGGCTGGCATTATGAAAGGGAGTCTAACTTTAGACCTGGGTTAAATCAGGTTAGTCCTACATGAGTGGACCTTGTTTCCTTTTAATGCTATAAAGGTTAGCTGTAATGGGTGAGAAAATTCCTCATGATGGATGGACCATTCCAGCCAATCCATGAGGAATTTTCTCACCGGTGACTTCAAGTTTCAGAGTATGTTGAAAAGACTAATGTAGGACTAAACCCTGGTTTAAAACCCGGGTCTTAAGTTAGACTCCCTTTCAGAATACCAGCCTTGGTGTTAAAGTTAACACCAAAGTTTAGGGGAATGGGCAAGAGGGTTTGAATCAATCCATGAGGCATTGCAAGTGCCTATACTGTACTGTACTAAACACATTGTCAGTACTGGGATAAAAAGTGTTCCAAAAGTTTAAGAACCACAAGACATTTTCATAATCATGCAAAAAAATTCCCTAAGGTTACTACGCTTTGTGGGCTAAAATGAGTGTTAAAGGTCAGGTTTTTTATGATGTTAAGAATAGGAATTTATGTGATCACATGACCCTATTGAGGGTAAAAATTCCCAAAACTGGTGCATTGTGGGATTGACTCAATACACCTATGGGGAATAGGGGTATTGTTTTAGACTAGATTGGTGCTATAAGGCCGTTATAACATGGGCAATACCTTCCCCGAATGTTCACAAGGAGATTGGTGGAGTCCACATATTAACTTCACCCTCAATTCTCTGACATTCCATTATTTGTGCATGTTTGTAGTCAGATCTGTCTATATATGGTCTGAATAATATGGACAATATTATACCTGAGGTTCACATGAATGTTAGTGGAATCCATGTTAGTGGAATCCATGTTAGTGGAATCCACATATACTTCACGCCTGAATTCCCTGACTTCCATTATTTGTGCATATTTGTTTGGACTCATTTGAATGCATTTTTCATGTCAATTCCAAATATGTCATTAAAATGCTTAATTTGGATATTTTTGGGTTTTTTTTTTTAAATCACACTTTGTGCAACTACAACTTTTCCCTGATGTTGTCAATGAATTTATTTGCCACTCATTACAACCTGACCTCTAAATTGATGTTTCTGTGCATACGTGATCTCATAATATAAACACGGCTATGATGTATTGATTTCCTCCCACCAATTATCTTAACATATACCAATATGCACTTCACTAGGAAAAGGTGCCCTGGTCCGTCCTCAACGACTCTGTAGCTTAAAGGCCTAACCAGTTTTTGACAATTTAGCAAATCTATTTTTTTTTTTAAATCTTGATTTTTCATAATTGCTGTGAGCTTTCAACCAGGTTATAAAATCGAAAGCATCCTAATGAGGGTAAAAATTTGCCATATCAGTCAAAATTGCTTTAAATTGTCAGAACAAAACAATAAGCTATTTGCAATTGGTGGGGCTTAATTTTATTTATTATAGTACTGCCATGCATTTTCATCATTCTCACAAGTTTTCATATAAACAAGTAATAATAATGTTTTTTTTCCAAACTCATATTTTATCTTACGGCTATTTCTAAAAAATGATGTTTTTGCATTGTTCTTGCAGAATTACTGACAGTGCCTTGAAAACAATGCTACATGATGAATAAACACACTATATCCACCTCATATAGAAATTGATATGAAGTAATTCTTAAAATTTTTAAACACTTTTATTAAACATTTCTTTTAGGTATTCAGTTTAGTTCAGGTGTTGCAGTGAGTGTTGGTGTACAGGCTTTCCATATTTACTGAGAATAACATTTTACGGTTTTATAGTGTACAGAAGAGAACCAGAAAATCTAAACACTTCAACATGTTATTACAGGTAAAGTATAGGAGAACTCTAAAAGGTGTAATGGTGTTTAGCCAATTGGACATTTTTCTGACTTCCATTTTTCTCTTTGTAAACATGGGGTTAAAGCTAAACATGCATGTCAAATCGTTAAACATCCATGTTCAATTGCTAACCACTAGTCATTCACACACTAAACATGTTTAGATTAAAAACAGGTTTACCAAAGTGAAGGAAGAAATGTACTTTAATTCCCAAATGTCTTAGCATGTGAGATATGCACATGCTAAGACAGTACATTGATTTAATGATTATTCCCCACTATGGAAACATTAATATCATCCTGAATTAAAGACACCGTCAATAATGCACCCAAAGAGTCAAAATATTAAATTGGAGGAATAGCTTAAAACTGAAGGATAAGGTCTGTAGAATTCCCAAAGATATTTTTGTAACTGAAAAATGGCCAGGAAAGGAAGAAAAAACAGCAGGTCCTCAATGATATGAACGCCATTCAGTTACGCGTTGCAGTCAATGACCGTAGAGACAGTAATGACTAAAATATTCCAATTTTGTTCTTAAGTTGCTTTCATATCGACCATCGATACCCATAACAAAGACACCAAACATGGTTTTTGTTGATTTTTTGTAATGTTCTAGATTAGCAATCGCTGCCTATCCCTTTAATTACAGAAGTTATAAAACAGTTTTCAGCATGGAGATTTGATTTGCCTAAAGCAAGACTAAGAAGTACCATCAAAAATGAAACTTTCGTCTGTATAGTCTAATAATAATTCATTTACTCACTCAATGGTTTTTAAAAAAGTTGTTCGCTTATTGCACGTCCAATGGGAAAATCTTGTATATTTATACAGGGAGAAATGAACACAATATATGAAATGAGAAAAAAACATCCTTTTTACAAATATCAGGGGCATATTCATTATCAAATGCAAGTGCCCACGAGGTTGTCGCCATCAAATGCCCACATGACGCAAACCAATTATGTAAATGTGTTGTCAAATTGACAAATATGAATATTGAACGCTTCGTTTAACCAGGCATATAATAGGAAGGAAATGGCTTGGGAAACCCGAAATTGAGTGTGTGTGAGGAATACTAATCACATTTTGGGAAATTTAATTTTATTTTATTTGGGGGAAGGGAAATTGGGGTGTTCTTTACCCTTTTTGATTGGTTTTAGTAGACTATTGATGTTAGTTCCCTTTAGCAAAATTAAAAAGGTATGAGGTTTGACGCAGGTAATGCACACTTCATCCAGTGTACGCAATTTCTCAACATTTGTCGAGAAAGTCCTGACGAGAGTTTCTGATCTATTTTAGGAAAAGAAGTCCAAAAAATTGTGGTACAAGTTTGATAGTTTGGTCTGTGTTGTAACATTTCAATGTATGGTGGATTTCAGATGTAGTCTGGTTATATTGACAGCTCGATGATCCAGATTTGGATGAATAGTTTGTTATGAGGAAAGCAATATGTAGGTGCCAAAAGCGCAATTTTTCTCAAATTGAGGGAGCCCTCCTTTGAAATGGAATAAGTAGGTGGGTGGTGGGGGCAAACACGCTTTTCTAGATTCACATATTTTCAACTTGAAAGTTATAAGTGGCTCTGATAAATAAACCAACTTTTAAAGGGGGTTACCGATGGCCAACTCGTCCCCATATTTTACCCCCATCACCAATTGAGAGTTTGGTATTAAGAAGAAATTTCATATAATTTTCTCGTTACCCCAGTGACATTTAAGGCCCACGAAATGTTTCCTGTTGATGTATGAGCAAAAACATTCTCCAAAATGTGGTCGACCACATACTTAACACACACTGTTTACTCGGAGTTTGATATCCAATGAGATATGAATTCTGTGATATTCATTAATAGGGACATTTGCTGATTAAAGTTACGAAAACCCAAAATTTGGCCTACAAATTACTGAGTATTATGAAGGCTTATATCTGTTTTGTGGTATGTTATTGTTTGTGTAAAATATCTGTATTTTACCCAGTCCATTAGACTATCATTACTGAGAGCAAATTGAAGGAATTCATATTTGTTGAAAATGTGCCAGTGCCGCTTTAATTCAGAACAGCATACCCTGTCAAGTTGCTTGATGATTCAAATATAGACTCACAATAGAATCATGTCTTATTCATAAGACAATCAAGGAACTCCACTTAATCCTTGGTCAACGAACCCTGCTTCATGGCGACATTTCACGTTGTCATTTATTGTTAAGTTTTGATCATTGTTGGGCATTAGCTCTCTAATGTTGTGCAAGGATTCTATGACTTGGACTTTTATCAAAATATGACTTATTGGGATCACATGACCTTAGTTAGGTGAAATGGTTTACAAACTGGTGTGGCATTGTGGGATCATTCAATACGCCCATGTGGAGGGAGCTAAAACATTTAGTTCAGGACCCAATCCATTTTATTTAATGAAATACAGCTTATGCGTGACGTATAAGAGGGGAGATAGAGTCAGGGGGGGATTCTGATTACCTTTGGACTGGGTTGGGTCCGGAGTGGCGGTGGGGTATGATGGGGGTGGTGCTGAGAAATAATGAAGAAGAAAAACACACATTTCTCCACAAGAAAAAAAACATGCTTTACTTTGATTATGTAACCGGACATGATACATGGACAGATATAATGGGTATGTTTATCGGGTGGAGTGGATGGGGGAGGGGTTGGAGAGGTCAAGTTAAGAGACATTGCTAGACATCTAATGAAATCAGTTCTTACAAAATTTGGGGTTTAAAAAAAAATATGATGTAAATCAAAAGTAGGGGGTTGTAAATATGGAGCATCTATAGGCCTAACGTGTACAAAAGTAATTATCGCTCTCTCCTCCTTCTATTTTGAATCATGGTTTAGGCAGGGTCATTATTTACATCAGAAGGGATGCTGAGAAGTTCTTGGAGTTAAAACGCAAAACATTTGGTAAGCGAGAGGGGAAGGGAATATGAAAATGCACACTTTCTCGACCAAAACCATTCCCCACTGGATATGCCTTTGCCATGGCGGGGGGGGGGGCGTGGGGGTTCGGGGGGGTGCGGTTGAAAGGGTTTATCGAGCAGTTTCTGAAGGGGGAGATTTGGGTCCCTTCTCAGATAGACACTGTGGCCAAGGGTCATTGTCATTTGGGGGCTGGCAGGGAGAAAGGACTATGAGCAGATTTGCTGTGCTGGGGGACCACCCCCCTATTTTTATTGATTATTTTGGGATCAGAACAAAGTTCATTATTTTTGATTACTGAAGTAATTTAAGTCCAAAAAAAATATTCCATGAGTTATGAAAAAAATTCTCCAAAATGTGGTGCGACCACATTAATTAACATGCCTGTCTTAATGGACATTTTACTTTTAGGCACCATGTTGCTTACCCAAACCAATTTAATAATTCAAAAGGACATCGCCGGATAAGAAATGAAGGAGGGCCCCTCTTATAATATCAGTTAAATTTCACAATTAATTTTGAGTTGGTGTTGACAACTACTTTAACATGTACGTAAGGTGTTTTTGATCCCAAAATACACTTGTATCAAGGAAATTAGAAAATTTGAGGAAAACTCAGGGGCATGCTCTCTGCAAAAAGCCCCCCCCCCCCCCCCCAAAGCTTAGACATGCCTCCATTTCAATGACCATTTATTACTTTATGAAGGAAACAGGAAGATAGATGTTGCATAGATGCCTTTGTTTTGGAGTTGTAGTGGACGCCTAGATTAGACCTTTCGTCCTCATAAGCTATAAGAGCTACATGAGGCAGCCACCTTTATAACAATACCCAAATACCCGATTAGATTATTAGCTAGATGTGGATGATATAACCGTTCTTCACACCAAGCAGACTCTAAATAATATAGCGCACATCCTTTGCAAAGCGGCATTGTGTGTTCTTGGGGGGGGGGAAGGGTTCAAATATGGAAATTCCAATTACCATTGAAACCTGTATATAACTTTACATAAAACCGACTTTGGTGGAATTTATGTAAAAGTGGTATTTTTTGAAAACCAGCAAAAGGAAAACTTTAGCAACTCTCTTTATTCTGCAAAGTTTCAAGTTCGTCCGTTCTCAAATTGAAAAATATAGAGGAGTCCTTCATTCCCTTATACGGCGATGTCCTGTGTCATGAGAGTTTTGGGGATACATAATCTATATGTGGGGTTAGATATTAAAATAGTGATATGGAAAACAATCGACCATGATAGGGTCAAACACTTCGGAGAAGTTTTGTTAGGAAATTTTACTGGGTGTAATGACTTGAGAAAATATGGTTTGTGACTTTTTTTCATATTCTGATAAATACCAAATCTCAATTTTGATGGAAAAAGGGTGGCAAAAGGTGTCGATTGGGTCAGTCACATTTAATAAAGAAAAAGGGGGGAAAAAAGCTCAGTAATTCATTGGGCAAAAATAGAACATGTGACCCCTTATGATAACATTGTTTTTTTTTCTCCTCCACAACATTCACAACAAAGTTGTCGCCCATGTGATATGATACGCTGCAGGGGCTAAAGTAAAAACAAACTTGTCATGTACTTTATAGTAAAATACCAATAAGAGCACAATTCTGAATATATCCTGAAGATACGGAAGTACTTCATGACCACGCCACGGACCAAGCCATGCATGCGTACACGGCTACCCGTTGACTACAGTACAGCTGCAGTGACAGGAATGATGGTGTGTTGGACGATGTTACTTGCAATGAGGATGAACATAGAATCTGCGGGATAAACCACTGCCATGGTTCGTGAAATATAATTAATGATAAAGGCCACGACAAAACAGTTAGGCAAGTTGCATTTTACAATACAAACAGGCGAATCGTGTACTCGTTGACCCCAAGGTATTAAATGCAGCGATAAGCCAGTATAAGACAGTATTATCGGTTCATCTTCAATCAACGATGGGCGAATCCTTCTGCCGGCCGGCGCCAACAATTCCGCTCAGCACACAAATTCCATCCGTTCTTTGTTGCACA